>WKFP01015237.1:337310-384835 GCA_011057875.1 Pterocles orientalis | reverse complement strand
AATGCTTTGTTTTACCACTTAAAACACAGAAGCTCTACAATTCTGAAACTGAGACCTAAAGTAAACCTAAATAATAAATCAAAAGCTAGTGCTTTCAGTTGCCTTTAGCCATTAGAATTAGCACACGTATAGAAATATGTTATGATGGCCGAATAGCTCTCATACAGATCCTCTGGTTGCCTTAGCAACCTTGAAAACAACGTTTCAAGCTGCCTTTTGAAGACATTCAGGTATCTTTTCTTCAGGTTCTAGACTTACAAAAATCATGAAGGAAAAAAGGGAAAAAGTCCTCAGAAATACAAACTTTTTAGCATTGGTGGTTGGTTTTAATTAAGTGGATTCCATTAATGTGTAGCTATTAATCCTCGAGCTATCTGGTCTCCCCACTTAAAACAGGGAATCTATATTGGTGGTAAAGAAAAGTTTAATGCTACCTATTAATTAATAATATTTTACTTTTACTAAATCAATATCGGTGGGTTTCAGGGCAATTCTCAAACACAGCTAACAGAATTTTCCTTAAAAAATAGGCAATCCAAGACAAAATATCAATAGCTTTGCAGTCTTATATGCCATAATATTGACAATATCTTGTTAAATTCTGAAAGTTGGCTTTAAAATGCAATTCAGTGGCAAATTAATTTTAGCAGCAGATAATGAAGATTCTTTTTTGTATCTATTAAAAACCTTTTAGGACTATCATATGAAATATAGAGTGAATTTTACTATATTGATTCAGCAATAAAGAAGTATAAAAAAACTTCAGTTTAAAAACCTGCAGATTAAAATAAATTATTTTGTGTACACAGTTTAATTGCTTTTGTTACACATCAGTAATCTGTTCATTCTTCTCAAAATCCCTTAAGTGCACATGCTTTTTCCTAAGCTCTTTGCAAAGATGTATATTAACTGTGAGATATTGTCAATTGTAGGGTTACATGTACAGATCATTACTTTTTAAGTGATGGTCTTTATGTCCCTGCTGATCAGCTAGAAAACCAGAAGCCGTTAAATTTACATGTCATTCTCATCAATCCTACTGAAGCATCAAACAGCCAGGAAGAAAATGGTGAAGCAGCATCTGCTAAGAGACTGAAATTAAATACAGATGACACAACAAGCACCACTTCTGCCTCTTCATCAGTGGCTCCTGGTGACCTTGATCGCAGCACCCCAAGTCTGAAGAAAAGGGAAGTACAAAATGCAAGTGCCCTGAACAGGGCAGAAACATTGTCAGAGTGCTCAGCTTCGAGCTCTCTCAGAAACAGTGAATGCCCAATAAGGGAAGTCATTGAAGATGTCTGCCAAGTACTGCAGAAAGGGGATGCCTATGTTTTAGACATTGATTTAGATTTTTTTTCAGTTAAAAATCCATTCAAAGAAATGTACACACAGGTAAGCACAACAATGGAGAGGCCTCTTAGCATTCACAAAAGAGTACCAGTCCTAACTTTTATGTCTATGGAGAAACTTCCATCTAAGCTAACTTAACAAATCAGCTGTC
Organism: Pterocles orientalis; assembly: GCA_011057875.1. NCBI lineage: Eukaryota > Metazoa > Chordata > Aves > Pterocliformes > Pteroclidae > Pterocles > Pterocles orientalis. Next base: position 383,331 of record WKFP01015237.1, on the reverse strand, counting down.
TCTCTCAGGAGAGACGTTCTAAGGGAGTGTATGCTCCAAAGAAGTAAAACAGTCTAATAAGGGTAGATCCTTATATTTGAAATAGGTATTGAGTGCATGTTCAAGCTCAAAGGTGTACGGCTCATCTCTTGTTGCTTGAGGCATAAACGCTATGCTTGGGATTCCGAAGGTAATGTTCCAAATACCCACAGCAAGATTCCTCAGGGAGAGATGACAGATTGTATCATATTTTACCCGCAAAGAGTTGTAACTTGTCCCGATGAAAGGCTGTTACTCTCATTTCCTTTGTCTGGACTGCTGAGTATAAGGCTGAGCAAGCAGCTATTGACACTGATGACATAGCTCTAAGCTTAAGACTCTGCCATGTATTCCATTTATAATTTACCTGCACAGCAAAGGTATCTCACCTGTGTAGAGTCATAAATATGTAGATCCTCAAAGGTGCAAAGCAGTTAGCAGCTTTTCTTGACGTGAACAGGATTTTTAGGAACTAAATTGCCATAAAAATTGGGTGTGGAATATAGGTTTAGAAATTTGTCTGCAATATCTTTACTGTTTTTAGCATTTAAATCTCTCTTTAACGTTGTTTTAGCTTCCGCCTATGCTGGAGGGCATCTGACCTCTTTGAGTTCCAGATAGATTATTGCTTCCTTGTTCATCATAGAGAAGTGTATATAGTGTCCTTGACCTCTGTTAGCTTCTGACTTTCAGTATTTATGGTCACAGTGTCTTCAGACAATGTGCAGTGCCAGTTGTTCTGAATCACAAAGGGAGTATTGCCATATAAGAATAAAATCAGTATCTCTCTTAGGTAAAAAACATTCTGAATAAAGTAAAGTTCAGCAATGGAAAAATGTTTGGCTGAGGCCATGAAGTATTGCTTTCTCAAGCCTCATAGCCTCTTCCTCACCTGAAGAAGAGAGTTGTCTGTAGTACTAGAGTAGACGAATGATCTTAGTGACTAAATTATTTTTTTTGAAGGAGGGCTTTGAGGATTTTGTTTCTCATTTGAAGTGCCTAAATTTTTGCCTCTTTTCTTTTTCAAAGACAGAATATGAGCTTTTGCAAGAGTTGTACAGTTTCAAGAAGCCTCATAGAAATGCAACAGAGGTATGGTATTTCGTTGTGGGATGTATGAGGGAGTGAGTGATTCTTTTGATTTACCCCATAAAAATGAGTTACGACAGGAAGGAACATATGAAAGATGCTTAATGAAGTGGTCTCCAATTAAGCTATGCAGCATGCTGAATGCTAATCAGCAGCATCTTAGGAGTTCTTTCCTATTAAACATTTTGGTTAAATGTGCAAACTGCATAAATATTTAGCAGAAGTGTGAAAACTGATTTCTGTAAACAAATGGTAATTGACAAGGAAGACATTCAAACATAGTAAGTCATGTGCAATCTTGTTCTTTTCATGGCTCAACAGGGCTTTGGTTTGGTTTTGTTTCTTTGGTTTTTTTGTTTTGTTTTTTTAATTCCCTCCAGGCTCTCCCCTTTCTTGCCATAGTTGGTTTTCCTTGATAGTCAGAGCTGTGCTTAATGCCTGACTGGTATTTTACCTGTTTATTTAGGTGTGGAAAGCTGGTGTTATACCACTGTAATGTACTTTTCATTGTATGCATTGTGTGCTTCTGAATTATAGAAGTGTAAGCCTGTTGTAGGTGCCAAAATGGTCATTCAGCCCTGAACCCAAACCATGGAGACAACCATGTTAATGGTCATTACACCAAATCATTTCTAAACAGGATCTTGGTTTTGCTTTCGTAATCTCATCTGAACACTATTACAGAAAGATTCAACACATATAATTCTCATAGATTAATAAATCCTAATTAATATGTCTGTATAAAGAAATCAAGATATGCAAAAGATTGTCAAATTGATTTTCACATTATTTAGTCAATCAGCAATAAAACAGTTACCTATTTAAAAAGTCATTAAATGTGAAAGGGGTAAATGCTTGTGATTTAAGTTCCCAATGTGATTTCAGGGTGTAAGTTATTTACAAAAGTCAACAAGTTTATAGGAGGCAACTGAAATGGTTAGCAGACAGTGAGTAATGGATAGGTATAGAGCTGAACAAAGCAGGACCAGATTTGTGGATGGTTTTATAGTGAGACAGTCAATTTAAAAGGTCTGAAGGTAGAAAATTTTCTGTTTTTTTGAAGTTTCAGAAAATATCTTGGATGTCTAGTCTCTGAAAATCTGGTTTTGTAGTTCCAAAGTATGGTTACTAATAGTGTATTGTTTGAGGTTTATTTGTTTGGTTTTGGTTTTGAAGTAGCATAAAGGGGGATTGGATGTATCTTTAACATTAGTTAGTGGTGCTGCTTGGAAAAGAATCATACCCCAGGATAAGATCATGAAGCTGTACTTTGTGAATGGTTGATACCCTCAGCTTCTCTTAAAAATTATGCCAAATTTGACATCACTGGCCAAAAGAAGCAGCATCTGTTATCTGATAAAGCCAGCAGAATCCTAAGAGGGAATTGTTATGTTCTTAATTGTTACCCATCTATTCCAATGTGCTTTTTAATAATTTTCCTTCACATATCACTGCACTGAGCATTTTTAATACTAAATATGACAAGCATTGCTTTTCATTTTATGTGTTATGTAGGAATTCTTACTGCAAATGTTTGCATGCAGAACTGTATTCATGTATGTAGCATCACTTCAAGAAGGTTTCCTCTTTATGTGTTCTGAACTTTTTAAGAAAGGGCATAGACCTTTGCAGGATCAGAGCAGTGAGTGACATTTTAAATTAATTCCATGTTTTTTCAGGCACACAGAGTTGAAACAACCTCAAAGCATCAAATAGCCCATTTTGTTTTTCTTTTCTGAAAATGCATTTGATTTAATAATATTTTTTTAAAAAACTTATAAAAATTAAGTTCTCTTTTTATTATAAAAATGTAAGGGTTGTGCTAATCTGAACATTTCAGTTGTATAGGGACAAATCCAACAATTAGTCATATACAGTTTCTTAGCTCTCCCCAATGTATCCTACCAGCATGTAGATGTGGCTTTTTTTATTTGTTGTGGGAAAGACAGAGCACAGAGAGGTGATTTATTCTGAAGATACAGCAGTTTCTGCAGGCATTCATTCTGATCATCTTGATGTTCTGTAGTAATGAATCAATTGTTTCTGACTCCCCATTTCCAGCAGATCAGTCATTTCAGAATTTAAATCATAGAGTAAGCCATGACATTCTTACCTCTTTTTTTCCTAACATGCTTTTATATGTGCTTATTTAAAGGAGGGCTTGTTGGATTGTGTTGAAAACCGTGTTCATCAGCTAGAAGATTTGGAAGCAGCATTTGCAGATTTGTGCGACAGTGATGATGAAGAGACCCTACAGAAGTGGGCTTTGTGTCCTGGGTAGGAGATTTCTAAATGTCTTAAAACGCAAACAGTAGTTTGGGAACTGATTAGCCCATCACTTTGCTAACAGAAAAGGAGAGAAGCTGGATAGGATCTGTGCAAGGCTACCATTTTTCCTTTAGTACTAGAGGAGAAAGAGTCAGACAAAACAAAAGAAAACGCAGTCTGCTGTCTTCAGTGCCGTAGTAAGCCTTCCAAGATCAGCCTTGTCCAGCTTCATGCAAATTCTGCTGCCTGTGGAGGGAGGCAGATTTGGTGACTAAAAATTTAGTGATCTGTCTGAAGCAGAGCTCTCAAAAAAGCAACAGACTACAGAGGATGTGAAGGAGGACTTCTTTGGTGCTCCCAAAGGCTCTGTTTTCTGTGGAAAACTGGAAGTCAGTGAAAGGCTGTACCTGAGTGTCTCCACAAAACATCTCAGCAGCATCAACTATGCTATTAAACTAAATGCTTTCAGCTGAAAGGAAACAGCAAAAGTTCGAGCTTTCCCTTAATAGGAAAATTACTTATTTTCCCCATCACATGCAGCAGTTACTGGCAGACCTGTGTAACAGTGACCACAAGCATTTCCTATTGAGTTCATACAGTTTTGAGCTACAACAGCTTCTCTCCAGGTCTGCCCTAGAAGAAGTGCAGAGAGGTCTTGCCAGAGGCAGGTATGAGTATAGGGGCTTGCTAAGAAAGACCTGGTAAAACAGTTCCATAGTACTGATAATTTCAATTTTTTTCAGGTGCAAGATGACAGAGGAGCGAAGTTAATTTTCAAATCCTAGGCCATCTTTTCAAATCCTAGGCCAATCCTCCTACTTTCTGTTTTTTTTCCTCTCTTTTTTTTTTTTTTAAACCACTTAATATAAGGTAAATATAAGTGTTTCCAACTGTTTATGTAACAGGTTTTGGTTTTGTTTTAACTCCAGAATGAAGCCACTTGTTCAACTAGTTCACAGTTTGAAAACCAGGATGGAAAGCCCAGACTATGAAATGGTACGTGACTATGCAAAAGAACAGAAAGTAGGCATATTTCAAAAGCATAGCTTCAAACATGGAGGGCAAAGATCATGTTTCGTTTCAGACTTGCTTCTTGATTCAGGACTTTGTGAGATTTTGGTAGTTTTCCTTTTTTTTTTAATGTCTTATTAGTTGGGCCAGCTTTCCTTTTTACAACTTCTGCAATTCTACTCTGCTTGTCTATAGGCAACATTAATGTTAAATTCAGGACTGTGATGTCTCAGGCTGCTTCCTGTGAAGGAAGGTTTCATTTCATCAGGGTCTGTTGAAATATTTTATAGACTTTAACTTAAGATACTTAAGGTATTTTACAAATAAAGATAAGACCTATCATCTTCAAGGACGGCAGAATACTTTGAATTCATAGGAGAGGTATGGTGTATTGGAGATAATAAAACAATCCATACAACCTTCAGAATTTTATTATTTTTGATTAAAGAACAGGTTGGGGAAAAGAAAACCCAACTCTTACTGCCTGAAGAGGTGTAAATTGCCTGCTGGGCTAGAGATGCTATCTTAAGAGACTTTTTACACAGATAAGCTATATCAATAATGCATCACCAGAAGTGAACTCTCTGTTTAATTTACATGTAGGTCCATCAGGCTGGTCTGACCTGTGATTATATGGAGCTTCCTCACCATGTTAGCACTGAAGAGGAGATCGAAGGCCTCATACAGTCCATTAAAATTCTACTAAAAGATATGCCTAAGCCCACACTTGTGACAGTTGCTCGGTAAGACTATGGAGATACTTTTACTTTAAAGTGCTCAGACTCTGCTTACAAAGCTAAGTGGTTCTATCAATACAGCGCTGGCTGGCACATCTTAAATTCTGTCTTAAAGTGGAAGCCTCCCAGTGTAGTGAAAATTGGCATTTGAAAATGTTGATCGTAAGGCAATGACAGTATCTACACAGCTAAGGGGAGGTTCTACACTGGTGGACAGTTTTACTGCACTTCAGAGTAGCTGGCACAGATTTCAAAAGCAGTGAAAACATGATGACTTAACGAGCTTCAGTACAGCCTATATAAAGCCTGTGATGAGGCCTTGTGTGTGTTGAGATTGATAGCTGCCACGGGGGTTCATGTATCTCCACTAATTTTATTTCTTGCGCTAGTTAGGGCGACACTGGCTTGGACAAGCCTGCATGGGCTGAAATCACACCTTCCTTACTCTCTTGATCTAGGGTTCATTGTACTACTTTCTGCTCTAGAAGAGTCTAGTAAAGCTTTGTGTCAGGTAAAAGTTATGCTTCCAGGACTGTAAGGGAATTATTTGGGAGAGCAGGATGGAGTTTGAGACCAGGTACCTGGGAGAACCGGGGATCTGTGTAGAAGAACTTAATTTGAAGACCACACTGTATCTATTGAAAAATATTGTAATTTAATAACTTCAGAAATACTAAGTGTGCCCTTAAAGGGCAGGCAACAATAGCGGAAACTGACACAAAATTAGTTTTGTCAACAAGAAATAGCATGACTAACACCTGCAATAAAAGAAAGCTGTATTTCCTGATAACTGCAGGGTTATCATCCATTGCTGCAGAGAAAACACAGAATCATTTATGTAGATCTTGACAGATATAAAATCCAAAAAGTGTCAGCTCTGCTTTTTTGCTAGTATCTCTTTGAAGTATGTTAATAGATACTGTAAATAATGTTGTATTCCAGGGATTGTGAAGATTTGTTTTCCAAGTTTTCCTACCTATTTTACTAGTAGTATTTGAATTTTTCAAGTTGAACTTTCCACCAGTGCTTTGATTAGATCATTTTCTTGAATTTTGACTGGCGACATGTTTGGTGTCTGACTCAGGAGGAGAGTAGAATTGGAAGGATGAATCGGCCACATTCCTGGTCTGCTCCAAATTTTCTATTCAACTTCAGGCAAACTGTTACTGTTGAAAGTAGTGAGGAGCAGCACAGCACTATGCTTTGAAGAGGTGCTGGGAGGCAGAACTCACCACAGCTTAAAAGTAGCTTCAGCCTAGACACAGAGTATTACAAGAATACAAAATGTGGTGATGGTGGTGATATCTGTTGTTTCATGCTTTTTTCAATTCCTTGTTACAGATCAAGTTTGGATGACTATTGCCCTTCAGAACAAGTTGACGTCATTCAAGAGAAGGTTCTCAGTTTACTAGGTTCAGTGTATGGTACTCTGGATGTGCACTTAGATTACTCAAGCACCTCATCTTCTTTGTGACCTTTCTTCATATATTGCCCTCTAGTGTAGTGGATTAATTTAAGTCACCTATTAGCTGTGGTTGCAAGGGGAAAAATACTGTTATTTCAGCAGGTGGCACTAGAACCCAAGCTGACCAAGAGCTAGTTTTGAGTTGTATTGCTTTCTCCAGATCAGCTGCACCCGAACTGTTACTGTTTGGCTTTGTTCGGATTAGTTCCGTGATTGTTATTTTACTGTCTTCCTTCTTCTTAAAATTGGTGCAAGAGTAAGTTGGGGGTTTTTTGTAAAAACCAAAACATATATAACACTTCTTAAAATAAAAGGATTTCTTTTATGTAATTAAACTTTTTTTATTAATAGAATTTGGTGAGTAACAGAGATGTTCCTGAGTTGCAATGTACCTTTTAAAAAACTGTCTCAGTAATACCATTAGGACATTTACATAGTGATCTTTCTTAACTGCTGTGCTCGAGATGACAACACATGCCCCTCTCGTTTCTCTAGAGCAGTTTGTGGCTTGTACCCCATCCACAGAATATAATTTATATTTATATTCTGTTGCATTAGTATTGTCTTATTTTTGCCTCAGGGTATTTCATTGGTGACTCACATAGTATCCCTAATGTACAAAAATTTATTTGATATATTCATTTTTATGTATTTGAGGATAAAACATATGCGTGCTTTTGTCTGTTGAATCCAGTAAGGATTTGACTGGGTGGTTTCTTCAGACACAAGGATTTAAATTCACTCTAAGTCGGCAGCAAAACCTTCTGTAACAGGTTTTTGCTCATTTCAGTATTGTTGTTTGGAAAATAGCAATGGTTTTAGAATAATTTCATTCTAAAATTAAATGAGGAAATACTCCAGGCCCCACAGCACCCTGATGGAGGACAGTCCTGGGGGCAGGCCCTGGCAGAGCACAAGGGCTGTGCCTGGCAACAGTCAGCTCAGGACCCAGGATTGCCTGAGCTGTCTGTCAGGGCACAGCAGTGGCAGCTGCTCCCTCCAGGCTGGGAGTGGAGAGCCAAAGGTGGCCCTGGCACAGGCCAGGCTGTACCACACCGACAGGGCAGTGCCACAGCAGCAGAGCCAGGTCAGATGGTGACAGCAGCAGCTCTCATCAGCAGCTCAGTGATCACTGGGCAAAAGCATGGAAACAAGCCACGTCAGCAAGGACTGTCAGTACCCCAGAGCCCTGACACTGGGTGAAGGAGGAGGCATATTACAGACTAATGAAAATGCCTTTCACCTTCCTTAGACAGCCCTTTATCTGTGCAGCAATGGAGAGGTACTTACCTACTGTCATGAGTGATGGGGCTGTGTAATGTCAGATAATTTTGCAGCAAATCAAATGGCTTATCGTTCCCCTTTTTCCCAATGCACATCCTCTGCAGCCTCTGGCAGCTCCAAAGCGTGCTAAGAAAAGTCCCATCTTCTTTATCCCATTTTGATAGGGCTGATTGCTGTCTTTCTGATTCTAAATCCCTTTTAAAAAGTCTGATTGTAATACTGTGTGTCTGTTTAGAAAGCTGTTCAACCTAGTAAATATGTTAGGGAGGCTTTCAGTAGTCCTGGTCCTGTCTTACTGGGCAATAAAGAAAATCCATGTTTAATTAATAGATCTGTTAATGTATTATGGTCTTTTTCATATCCCCATAGAGGGTTCTTCTCAGTAAAATAAATTTATTCCTAGCCTATGTTGTGGTAATCTGCGGTGAGTTTAAAATCAGAAAAGAGGACATTTATTCTTTGGCTCAATCTTTAGGCTATGAAACAGCTGAATATGGACCTTGAGATATTTCCCTAAGAAAGGGAATAACCTTACTGGCTTTGTGGTTGCGAGGGCATTGCCTGAATGGACAGTAGCACAGACAGGTTCACAGAAGTGACCAGTAGTTTATTATCAGTGTGGAAAGACATCAGACCCCTGTTTTCTCTGGGTGCTATCTGTGATGATGCTAACTGCTTAGTGTTTCAAGGCAAAAGTTCCTTTGACTGATGTTTTATTTTGAAACGGGGGTCTGAGGAGGGAAAAAGATCAGACAGAAGTGGGGTTTTGTGTTTGTTCTGAAGTGCAGACCAAGCATTGATTGAAACTGAAATACTGCAATGAAAACATGGAATGGCGTTGTGCCAGACAGAGACTAAGCCATACTTCTTCGTTCATTCAGAAGAGTGCAGAAGATTTAACAGTAAATTTAGCAAGACATTATTTTTCTGTAAGCATCTTTCCTTGGGACAAGTAAATTACATTCTGTAAAAAGCAATGGGCCCACACTCTTGTCAAATCTCACAACATAATTAGAGCTGATTTCTGTAAAAATCCCCAGTGGACTTTTAGTTAAACATCAGTGGGTGTTAGAGAATCTGACCTGGCAAGTCCACTTCTTGTCGAACTGGACCGTATATGCCTTTGGGGAATTGAATGTGCAAATGCAACAAATATAAAAATGGCACTACAAAACCAATTAGCTCTTGATAAGTTGTTACTTATGAAACAAAGTGTGTTGGTATGTTAAACCTCACTGAAGGAGTGTTGTATTACCATTCATAATGCTACCACCTCTGTTGGAGAGACTCATGCCAAAATGAAGGAAGTTGCCGACCAGTGCAGCACTATTCTAGTGACTCCAACCAAAAGACTGGCTTGAGGGGTTTTCACCCGGATCCTGGTTTACCTCTCTTCTGCCGTCTTTGGGGTGAGGAAAATGGTTGATGCAAATTGGCGTAGCCTTTTAATTGGACTTGTGATTTTGACAATTGGAATAGCGCTCATTAGAGGTATGATTTCTTGTTTACTTTATTCTGTTTTCTATCCTTACTCCCTCTGTCTGCTATGTTCATATCATCACTCTTGATTATCAACTCTATGACCCTCCTCTGCCACTCATTATTTGAGCTATGGGGTGGTGTCTGGAACTGATAAGAAACATGAACTCCATTTTGTCTCAAACAACTCAAGCAGGACATGTTTGCAGAAAAGGAGCAAGGTGGAGAGCCAAACAAGGCCCGCAGACACAGGTGTTGCTGTGCCCCTTTCTCTTCTGTGACTGGACAATAGTGAATTGCTATTTTAATTTGGTCAAGGGATGTCATTTTGAGTAGCAGGTCCACCTGCTGAGGGGGTGCGTGGTTGCTGGGGTCTGGGGTTCGATTCCTCAACAGGGAGCCAGACACCCCCTGAAACAACCTGGATACAGGGCTGTCACTGCACCCAGGGGCGGTCCTGGACAAACCCAACCCCTACCTTTGTCAACCCATCACCTGCGGACAGCGACTGCCATGCAAGACCTCAAGGCTGGATCCAGGGCTGGTGCTACACCTCTCTCTGTCTCTGTCACACACACTCTCTTTCTGCCCCCTCTTTTTCTCTCTTGCAACTCTTTTCTACTCTATTTTTTCTTCTGACAAACGTCACTTGATTTTAGCCCCAAGCAATTGATAAGTGTTACCTGGTGTCAACCCTGAACAGCTGATAAAGAAAGTTATATGTAGAGTTACTCATTAGGCCAAAACACTTTTATCCATGGAGGCATAAATGGATGGGGCCCTGGGCAGCCTGCTCTAGTGGTTGGCAACCCTGCCCACAGGGGGGTTGAAACTAGATGATCTTTGAGGTCCTTTTCAACCCAGGCCATTTTGTGATTCTATGATCCATAACATTTTCAGTAGTTGTGAAAGAAGTTCAATAAAATTGTGTTACATAATTCCTCTGAGTCATTGTCTGACTCCACTGACTCTGTGGCCCTGCCAAGCAGGGATCAGCAAATTTGGTTTGTGCTCCTTTTTGAGGGATCACAAACATTTACCACCCTCATCACCCACTGAGTGGGACGAGACACCAGCAATAGGACACAGGGAAATGGAATGAAGCTGCGCCAGGGGAAGTTTAGGTTGGACGTTAGGAAAAGGTTCTTCACTGAGAGTGTGATCTGTCATTGGAGGTTCCCCACCAGGCAAGTGGTCACAGCACCAAGCCTGTTAGAGTTCAAGGAATGTCTTGATGATACTCTTAGTCGTATGGTTTAGTTATAGGTAGTCCTAGGAGGAGCAGCGAGTTTGACTCGATGATCCTTATGGGTCCCGTCCAACTTGAGATATTCTACGATTCTGTGATTCTGTGTGTCTGTGAAGCATGCAGAACCTTCCTTCCCAATGTTTCTTCACTTTCTAACCCCATCACAGGACAGGTAGCAAGATCAGGATGGGATATATGTGGCACCCATCTCCTCATGATGTGTCCTCACCTACTGGCTAGACAGAGGGACAAACTTAGTCTCTGAAGCTGGTTCCTGTTCTTTATATAGAAGGATGGGCTATTTGGGAGTCAGAAATAAATCACTGCATAATAGCAAGCTGAGTGGCAAGAATGTTTACCTCTTTGGAGCTGTTTTTACTAATCACTGGCGCTTCAGTGCAATGGGAAGGAGTGGGGGGAGAAAAGTGTCCTTGCAGTAGTGTTAGAGATCCAAATTCAATTATGCATGTTCAGAGAGGCTAATAAAAATCATAGATCTGCCTCCACTGGCATACTTGTGATTTTGTCACAACAGTCCCCTTCATCAATGGCAGAAAAAATCTAGTTTTAAATGCAATATTAGGAAATAAAGAAATAGATTCCACCAATGTTACCAGTTTTATCTTACACACTTAAATTTTGTTGCATGCAAACATCAGCTAGTCCAGTTTTACTTCAGGACCACAGATTGTAATGACATCTCTTCAGTTCACAGCTTGCTTTTCTTTCATGGCCAAAAGTCATATGCATTACTAAAAACACTTAAAAGGAGAAAAAATCCATAGTTAAGGTCTGGAAGGAGCTCGAGGAAGGGCAAAGCAAGTGTCTTTGAATTATTCTGTTGTAGAATCTTTAAACAATGTAGAAACTTGCGACATTCTTAATAGCCCTCTGAGAGTTCAAAAAGTTTTCAAAATGAAGCTATTGGATATTAAAATTACTTCCTGATGGAAAAATAAAAACCATTTAATTTCAATCATGTCATAAGGTTACCCAAAAGAAGGGCCTTTAGCTGGTCCCCAGCTTATTGAGGGCACTGGATCATGCTGGTTCCTTCTCAGAAGATCTGACAGGAGGAATCTGCTCTCAGGTCAAGAAGGGTTCGGTATCAGCTGGTACTTTCTGTGGTGGTTTTAGAGTCCAGGCAGAGTACCAAGGTACACTTCTGGGGCATTTCTAAGCATATTGTGCAGTCTGTAACCCTCCCTTCTGCTGTCAGAAGTATTAAGAAAGGCCAACAAGGCAAAATTAACAGTGTTTCTATGTGCCTTTCTTGTCTGAGATTGGATGCTAAGTGAATTTGGCTGTACCAAAAAATTCTACCTGAAATTTCTGCCATTTGTGTCCTTCTTCCTACATAGCCACTAGAAAGATAAAAGTTCATTGATGACATGTTATAAAAAAAATTACAGCTAGACTTGCCTTTTTGGGGATCAGATATTCTCCTTGCTGCAGAAACAGCTTCCTGCTTGAATGGAGTATATTAATTTCTCTCTGCAATCAGCACTGCACTGATTTCCACTCTCAGTAGCAGAAGCACCTGTCAGTAGGACAAGATAATTCCTATGCCCATTTAAATTACCGTTCTCTAATAAAGTACGAGTGCAAAGTCTTTGAGTACCCTGAAATTCATATTAGAAATGGCATACAAACAAATTCATTTTGAAAATGCTGTGATAAATTTAATAGGATGCTGACCTGAGGAGAAAGGATTAACTCTTCATTTTTTCACAAAGAGGAGAGAGGGAAGGGAAACTCAGAACTCATATCCAGTCTGTAAGGAGGCATCCAGGAAGGTGATCTTCCAGAAAGAGGACAGAACTGGTGAGAGGTGGGTGCTGCTGAGCACCTTGCCGCTTGCGTTTTGGGCTGAAAATAGTTACTGTGATTCATCTGGAAAGGAGTGAATTTATAAAGCAGCACACTCTCCTCTGACAGATGCTCTATGCCAAATTAAAGTGTAGCTCAAGCTCCAGGTTCACAGTTGCTTGTGTTAGTGGATTATATCTGGTCTGTTTATACCACAGTTTCCCCCACAAATACGATATAATTTAATGTTTCCTTCACTTCCTAGGTGGCTATTTGTCTTTCATGTGGACTGCAACAAGCCACCTTCAGGTGGGGTTGATTTTTGCTTACATGATTATGCAATAGCCAGCTCGCAGGGCTTTAAAGAGAAAATTGGAAAGCAAAAAAAGCCTTCTCAAGAACCTGTTATCAAGCACTGATGAAAATCTTACAGGTTCATCACCTGCTGAATTCAGGCTAGGGTAGGTAAAATGGAATTTGAGTCTGAGGGCTTAGTTTTTATTATAACATTGTTGGTGACTTTTAAAGAACCTTTGCTGAGGCTGGCTCAATTTGCTTGTCATAAGGTATCTGACAACTACATAGCAAATGGGTTTTACAACATATAATTACTTGTCAAGACTAAGTTTTTTAATAAAAAAGCGTTCTTATGCAAACTTCATTCTGTCAGACAATAGGAGCTCTCTCTTCATTGGGCTTTTTTGCCTGGCACAATGCAACCTTTTCATCTTGCTTTTACTTACTGGCTCCTTGTAGAAAGTAATACCTGTACTTTAGAACATGTTTTTCTAAATTCCCACTCCACCTTTCTCTGCAAGTCCTCCCAATTTATTTTTTGCCTAACTCCTACAGCTTGTTTCATCACAGGTTGACACTTGAAGAATACATATAGGTGAGAAATTCCTCTGACCCACCTTACTGTGAATGTGTTAATGCAAACACTTCACCAGTCAGGACCTTTGTATGAACAAATGCAACAAGTGTTTAAAGTGAAAGTTTTCTTTATGAGGAATGTTTTCAGTGACCTAGATACCACTCTGATTTTTTGTGTTTCTTGCAAGAGGATGTTGGTGCAATATAACTTTTCACTTTTCTCAATACCAGTGGACACTTTTATGCGCTCAAGTCCTTCCTGCCTCAGCTACCCCAAATTTTAGAGTTATAAAATTTTGGATCTTGTCAGGGAAATCTACCTTTCTCTTAGGGTAGATTTCCAGCTTCAGAAGGAAAAAAAGTTAAGATTTTGGTGGTCTACGCCTCCCATGGAGATTAAAGACTGCAAGTTGTGCTCACTGGCAGAAACTCATCTAAAAGGGGAATAAAGGAGAGGGAACCCTCCTCTGCAGCTTGAGCAATGAGATTTTTAATTTATTGTGTTTTGTGGAGGGTCTTTGCCAACTGAATGGAATAGTCCACCCTCAATTTGGTTATCACTGCAAAAACAGATTTCTGCATCTTCATCTGCATTTTGCTTTTTGAAATTTTACCATTACTCTTTTGTACTTACTTGACTTTAATCAAGACATTGACAGGAGGACTATGAGAACAGAACTGAAAACAACCATAAAGTTTTTGTATTAAGTAGTTCTCGTCTGCACATCAAGATGGGTGTCTCCCTTGAAATGTTAATCTTAGGCATAGCATTTGTTCTGAGACTTTCATACCAGTTATGCATGATCTTTTGAACACTCAGTGATATTTTTTATTTATTGTAATTAGATAACTGACTTTGATTAATTAGCCTGGAACAGCAGCAGCAAATTAAAATGAAGTGCATGTTTGACAATGTTGTGGGGTTTCTCTTACAATTAGAATTTAAATTACTGTTTAAAGTGACACTTCATTTCCATTTTTATTCTTAAATCCATCAGCACTGATTTTCTTCTACATCAAGGAATGGAATAAAACTGACATTTTTCAGTACTGCAGTAAAAGATGCTTTTCTCTATTTTCTGAGACCCTAACACAGGAGTCACTTAAGATAAGCCTGTTTGCAATAGCCTTTTTTTTTTTCAAGTTGCAAGAAGGAAAGACTCTTAAAACTGCATTTATCCATGACTGCTTTGAAACACAAAATAGATAGCCTTGCTTGAATATAGTCTTTATGCTTTAAAATGTAATATTTGGTGAAACCTTATGAATGGGAGATGGATAAGTAATGATTATATTTACATCTATGCACAGATGGAGAATTGGGTAACTCAGATGGAAAGCCACAGAACCATCCAGAAATGGACAATAATTTCTTGGACACACACATTTTATAATAAGTCTTGAAAAGACAGAGCTTTGGGTTCCACTTTGACAGAGAATTAAAGCTGAACTGAGGAGAGAGTTCAAGTTCAGAAGCAGAAGGGAACACCTCTGCTTTCTTTTGCTTTGTGTGGGTACAAAAAACAAGAATGCTCCAGGAAGTTTGGCTATTTACTCCTGGCACAAATATCTTAAATATGGTTAATAAAATTAGAAGGAGTGAAGAAGACTTTCTAAAGAGAAGGACATTGCAGATCAGCTGGCTTAAGGTACAATAGCTGGGTATTAGTACTGGACCAGGGCAAGCAATATGAACTCAAATTTCTTCATATGGAGCAGTAATGAGGGAACCAAGTGGTATCTCTTGAGTAAAAATGTCAACTACTTCATCCATATTATCATCTTCAAGTGCAAGAGGACACATTTTTAAAACATATTTCTTGAGGCTACATCTTATTTTTATGGATGCACACATGCCCCTGCGATCACCAAAGTGAGACTGAACTTTACAATTTTCTGTTGTTTTCAAACAACAGAAAAAAAGACATTTCACTCTGTCTTGGGCTAGAGACAGACATCAGGTTTCTGCCTGAAGAAAAAATGGTCAGTTAAAACCCTGGAAAGGCTGAAATCCCAGTTCACGTAGGAGCTCGTCATATTTAGTTAGCATTGCCTTTTTCCTGAGGAAACCAAAGGCCCTAGAAGGAATCAGAAGTCACCCTGAGGGTGAGCAAACATTTAAGACTCTGCTAGTTTAACTATACTTTAATAGCAAATGATTGTAATGAGACCTGCAAGTGATAGGCTTTGAATTAGCAATTATTAGTTAGAAGAGTGGTCTTAAGGTTGGAGTGAAGGATGTACAGAAAGAAACTCTAGAAGAAGCTCAGAGAGCAAGTCAAGCCTAATCCAGTCCCTGTGTTAGGGACTACACTGGACACAGTTCTCTGTCGTTTTAAAACTTCAGAACTCCCTTGTATCCTGCACTGGGATGAAACAATGACTTTACAACTTCGTGCAGCTTAGCATTAGATTAATCTCTCACCACTATCCTTTGTGCAGACACTTTCTATGTCATCCAAGACTGATTTTTGGAAAAGTAAATCATCTTGGTTTGTGGTTCTATGCAGCTCAGAGCATCTAAACCTTCTTCTTGTGACACTCCGACTCCCGGAGCCTCTTAAGATCTGCAATTGTTTCCTAAACAGAGGAATCCTTCCTGACCGTGGAGATATTTGTTACGGTCACTAGGTGGAGCAATAAATGTATAATTTGAAAGCTACTTGGAGAGCTGGAAGTGAGGTGGAAGAAACCTGGAACCTTTGCAAGTTCATATCCTGACTAAACTGTGATCACGAAAAAGCAATGGGACCATTCCATCCTGGGTATTTAGGGATTTTCTATTATATTGAAACCTCAGCACTACTTTTTACTACTTTAATAGCTGGTGCATCTCCAAAAAAGACTTGCAAAGAAATAGGATAGTTCCAAGTAAAATAAGAAAATATGAAGGATGCACTGACAAAGTATCCTAAGGTACCTAATTTTGAAGGAGAAAAAACCTCCTAATCTTATGAATATAGTTTTTTAGTAACAGTTTTGACCTAAGCATGGTATCTCCCTGCAAGGGTATAGGGCCTACTGTAATGCACTGGATAAAAGTCTTCAAACTGTAAATACTACTGTCAAAGTACATGGGTGTCCTACTTCAATAAAATTCCCATTTGTTTATTATGTACTCATTTGTCTGTCTTTAGTTATGCACGGATGGTTCATTGTTAAAATCACCGGTAACATATCTCAACTGGAGCATACCGTGTGAGTGAGCACAAGCAGGATGCAAAACAACCACCAAACCATGGATGAAATGCAATGAGTAAATTTGTTTTTGTTACCTCACTAATGGGGGGATCCCCAAAGCAGCACCCAGGCAGAGGCACACAAGTGGGGAAGCAGGCACTGCTGAGCTTTGTCCATGCTATAGGATCGGTGACCCTGCTGTTTTGATGATAGATCTCTAAAAATTCCCTTAACTCTTTCAGGGTGTAAGTATGTGTGATCTGCACTCCCTTATCTGCTTGTTCCCTTTATATGAGGGGTTGTGCTTCCACCACCTCCCTGCCTTCTAAATCCAACTCAAACTCAACCTTGGAGTCTGAGGATTCACTTCAGATATTTCCATCCCATTCCTCAGGATCCACAAAGGTTTTGTGGTGAGAGCACAAACTTGGGAAATCAAAACTTTACTTTTTCCATATCTGGCCCCTTGTTTATTAGCAGTATGCACTAACAACCACTCTACAGTAGCTTGCAGCCTGTGGCACTGCTCTGCTTGAGTAGCAATTACTTCTTGCGCAATTGCCTTTGCATATTATAAAGTCTCAGCTTCCCTTTCCAACTCTTTCATTTTACTCCATAATGCTACAACTTCATGATCAAGAGCTCTAAGACCAGTAACTTAATAACCATCCCAATCTCCCCGATAACTTGCAAGAAGGCTCTCATGCCACTTTCCATGACAATCGCTGCATTGCCACTCCAATTGTCTGGGGGTAACCACCACCCCATTGTCTATTTCAGGCCATGCTTCCAGAAGAGCCCATGTAGCTGGGAAAGTGGCCACAGGGCTCCAGCACTCAGTACTGGGCCATCCTGGAATAAGGGCCATCACCACTGTGGCCTCCCCAGTCCCTGACTTTTTTGCCAGCTATGGCATAGCTGTTCCTGGATCCTGCCGACTACGCCAAATGAGTATCAGCACAGGCAGGGTGCAGGAACAACCACAAAGTCATGGACAAAATGCAAAGGGTGTATTTATTACCTCACCAACAGGATGATCCTCTAGCATAGACCAAGCTCAGTGGTGGTTGTGTATCTGCTTGTGTGCCTCTGCCTGGGTGCTGCTTCAGGGATCCCCTGGCTGGTGAGGTAATGAAAATTACTCTTTGCATTTTGTCCATGGTTTGGTTGTTGTTCCTGCATCCTGCCTGTGCTGAGTCACACACACATGTTCACTATGGTTCTGCAGAATTAAAGTAACATCATGAATTGTCTATGTTTTAGCCAAGTTATTTAAGAAATCTGCCTTTCAGGCACAGTTTTTGTTGATGAATGTCAAATTGGTATCATCTGAAATCAATGACTAATGCAGACTGCAATGTGTTCCAGCAAATGCCAGTCTTACATAATTACAAAGACAATAATTTCTACATTAAGAGGACATTTGAAAGGTTGTTTTCTACTTTGGCAAAAAGTAATGAAACAAAACCAGAAACAGATACCTGTTTCTTGCTTCTGCTGGATGTGCCTTATTTATTGACCACATGAACAAATCCTCCATTACCTGTGTCTGCCTCAATTTCCTCTCAGCTTATTTCAATACCTGTTATAGAAAGCAAGACAAAAAAATTGTAATCATAACACTTCCAATCAGTGCTGTAAGGATGGGACATGAAGGCCCATTAGAAATAAACTCACATGAGGACATCAGCTTACCAGTGCTGAATAAGACAGCAGCTCCACATTGTCTCTTGTACCTACGTGCCCCTGCCAGCCTTGCTGCTCCCTTTGGCACCGCTGATGAGTGAGGGTGCAGAATTTAGAGGGCATTTACAGATATACCTCAGCAGCAGAGATATGCAGAGATAGCTCTAGCCTAACTGCGGCTCAGCTTCCAAGATGGACCACCAGCCTGAGCATTTTAGTGCAAACAGTAAAACTATCACACATTTGTGTGCAATGTGAAATAGGGTCTTAACCCAGGTATACTGAGCAGCAACTGTCTTCCTTGTGCACCACCAGCCACACTGCAGATTCTCTGCTTGTCACTGTGGAACAAAATGAGCTTCTTCAGGAAAAATGGACAGGGGATGAGTCAGATGGTTGAGGTTATCGTGCCTTCTGTTGCCATTTCTTCGCCTCATTGCAGGCATTCTGGCTCTGTCTCTGGCAGCTCTGTCCTGCCCCTTCCCCTGATGACTGCACTGAGTCCATGTCCTTGGCTACAGACAGACCGAGGCTGTGGAGGTCGAGGAGCCAACTGTATAAACATTTGCCTTCTCCTGCTGCTGTTGAGGAAGAAAATCGCTCTCCAGAAATGTCAGTCGTGGGGAAAGAGACCCATTTCTAGAAGACCCAGGATAAGGGTCCTGTCTCCTTATGCCTCCAGAGGGCAGCGTCTGGAAAGGCCCCTCCTGGCCTGCCTGACCGCCCCATCAGCACCATGAACCTTTGCATGTCCCACCTGCTCTCAGGAGGGAAGATGAAAGGAAAGACATCAGTTTTCTGCCTTCAGCTTTCGGTGTGTCTTGCAGGAGGATCTCCTCTGTCCCTGCAGCGGAGGTGCAGCTCCCACACACCAATGCAGATGGGAATTCAGGGACTCAGCAAACCCAGTCCCAGTTCCTGCCTTGGCACAGACGTCTTTCCTCATCCTCCTCATCTTCAGGTGCAGACCCAGCTCGGGAGAGAGGCAGTCTGACTAGGTCCACAACAACCACAGGGGAGTACCGTAACACCCCCACCAAGGCAGGTTAATTCCTTACCTTTCTTTCTGTCTGTGCTGCCCTGCTTCCCTGCCACAAGCACAGCTCATGAAGGTCCTGGATCCCTTTGCTGGTGCTCGCCTCCCCCGAGCCTTACAGGGACCCCCACCTCCCTCCTCTCTCAGATAAGGGAACTCTGTTCTGCAAGGAAAAGCTGCTGCTCACTGTATCCCCAAAGATTCAATAAAAGGCTCTAGTCTGAATTTTCATCTGATTCTGTTCGGTTGTTTTATTGGGGTTTTTTTTACAGTTTAATTGCAAATCACTTTGGGCATACCTTATTTCAAGTAGAGATATTTATCCGTCTCAAGGAAGGAACCAGCTCTCTGGAGACAGACAAATCATTCCAGCTTTCCCTCACTAAATGTTACCTGTTGTCAGCAGTTTCTATACATGTCCTAATGGTTTTGCACATGTTCCACTCCGGGGACTGCATTGTCTGCTAGGGAGATTTCTTATGGGATTGCTTACCTTTAGCAAAATCATTAGCATTTAATTTTACTCAAGACCTTTGGCAAAACAAAGAAAAATAATGTTACATTTGTGTTTGTCTTTCACTGCCTTACAAAATGAGGTCTGTTATGTGTGAACTTAGGGCTAAACCTTCTAAAAAAGGTCTAACACATGTCCATCCCTCACTGGCCCTAAGTGTTATTAAATCTCAGATTTATTCAGTCAGTCAGTCAAGAAACATTGCATAGCGGTGTTGTTAATATGAAGCTGAGATAATGCACTGAATCTCACTGTACTATGTTCTCTTCCAATATTTACGTCCTTTGTACTCTCCTTGCTACTCAGCATCTCTTCCAGCCATTCTTGTTATTGCCATAAAGGTATTTTGGAAAACATGAATTTAATGAGACTCCAAGGTGTATGAAAGCCTTCTGGAACACTCTTCCCTGTTGCTTGATTTCGCTCAGCTCTGAATGTTAATGTCCAAGCTAACTCAAATACCTGACTTCAATACATCACAGCCTGCCTTGGGGCTTTTTTCTCTTTACTGCAGTTTTATTTATTTTTTCACTTAAAAGTAGTACAGATCACCAGCTACCCAATTCCCATTAACACTGAATTTCTGCTATCATCTGTGTAATTCCAATTGCCTGAACTTGAATGCCCCCTTGTTCCAGACAGCCCACTGCTTCTCCAAGTCCCTCTCTACCTTGGCTCTAGGCTTCTCATTAAAATGGGAGGTGATTGGTCTTCCTCAGTCTGCACACAGGGCTAATTCTTCTCAAAAAGCAACTCTCCTGAGATAAGTCTCAGTCCTTCCTCACACCTTGAACACCTCGAACACTGAAAGACAACTCCTTTTTTAAGTGTGGCATTTTGTAAATTCCTGTAACTAAAACCAGATCTTGAATTAATTCAATTTCTATGCCTCTAAGTGCTCTTTTATTTCAAGTAAATATGGGACTGCTCAGAGCTAGCTTATTAAAGTTTCTGAGAAGTGCAAATCAAAAGGTGATGCATTAGTGACTTTCATTTCCCAGACAGTCCAAAAGTTTAAATGCAGGCAATAATATTTTGTCAGACAGATGTACTTCACTGATAGGATTTTTTGTTTCCTTGTTTATAAATTGTAAGAAGACTAGAAATATGCTTTTTAAATATATAAGATACATGACAGTTTTCATAAGGTGCTTGACAGTAAAAAAAGCAAATTGCTTAGTCCTTCAGTCCCTGGGAAAGAGATTCTGTTCTTGGAGGTCTTTCAGAATAAAATCTGCAAGTTAAAACTGGTGAGGTTATAGATGCTGATCTTTCTTTTCTAACAAGTCACTTCATGTATCATTAGTGCAGAAGAATAGAAGTAGTTCCCCTATTTTCCTTGGTTTCTCAAATTTCAAGGAGGGAAGTAATCCCAGCAATAAAACCTCTCCTCCTTCCTCTCCCACCTGCTCATCCTTTTAAAAAATCTCTTTCCTTCCCCTTGGTTCTCTCCTCTTTGCTTCTAAGCCTTTAGTGCAGTTGATATTTTCTTACTCTAGACAATAACCATTCATACCTCACATACTCTGAAAAACACCTTTCTTATTAATTTATCATTGTATTAATAAATTACAAAGCTTCTTTCATTCAATTCAGGCAAGAGGGTAAAGGAAAGCTACTCTCACTGCCTCGGATTTTCAGGCTCTTTCTTTTGCCCTTCCTGGTCCTGGGTTCTGTGTTACATTAGGAAACACAGGTGTGTTGGAGCTGCAAGCTGTGTCCAGCATTCAGCCTTAAAAATACAAAAGGCACAAGACACCTCTAAGCCATGAATGCCATAGTATTAAATCTTCCACTTTAAGTCACAAGCCTGTACACAATGCAGAGTAAGTAACACTGAAATTATCAAACTACACATCTGAGTAAAGAGAGGGCAGCTAGTTATATAGTAGTGCTGCTTAAGCCCTTTGCCAAAATGTCCTCATAATTAGTTTCAAGAGCTGAAAAGGAGGACTGCTCAGTCAGCAAAATGCCTGGGACTGGCCCCATATTAAAGCTCTAATATGATTCATACTTTCACATAGCTCCTCAGTAATGTTTTCTCCTAATTTTGTATTTGGAATAATAATTGTTTGCCTGACTAAACGTCATTTCTTGCAGAATAATCTATAAATATTTGCCAGAAATGTGCTGAACTGGCTAAACACATTCACTTCTATGAAGGTAGGTCTGACTATGCAGGTACTGTCAAGTGGAGGTACATGCTGCTGCTGCCACTTTTTCTTTGCACACGCATCCATCTCCCTCCTCCCTAGCTATTAAGAAAGTTTGTCTTCAGCTGGAAAAGAGCCTTCCTTCAGGCTACTTGTCTCTCTAATTCTGCTTCTTTCTCTTGCAACTCAGCCTTGACAGAGGACCCCAGCTAGACTTGAAGGTGACTGTTTTCTTGCATCTGATGCATAAGGTCCTGATCTTTTCTTAGACTAAGCAAGCCCAGATGCTTCCTGGAAGATCTTGGCCTGTGCTTTCTATTGACTGTCCACAGAAATGGGTCTTAGTCATTTTTCAGTCTCATGTTTTGCCACCACAAGTGCCTTATTGGGAGGAAAAGTATTTCAGCTTTCACATGATTAATAAAAGGCTCAGGGAAGTACATTTTCAAGGTGTCATAGATGTTACCCGAAAGCGATGACAGTAAAATTGCTGAAAGAGTGGGTGACGTTCTACTATGAATGAAGCTACTTGACTGGTATCTTTACTGCTTTTGAACAAGGAGACTGAAAAGAAGGGTCAGAGGTCCTGACTGCTTGAATATTCAGCCTGCAGACTTCAGGAACCTGAAAGCAATCAAGTCCTAAGCTTTGTGAAGCATAGATTGATTCAAGCTTCTATAGGAAGACTTTAGTAAACCATCTTTGTAAAAGTTCAGACTTGGGAATTTGTGACCTTATATAAGAAGAGCCCAAGGTAAGTTTTTTACTCTAGCCAGATCCTTCGGAAATGAATGGTGAGTTAAAATTTCCCCTTTGCTACTTACTAAGCCTTTAGGATCTGAACCAGTCTTTTACATGAAAACGAATATTTCTTCTTCTGTGGCCTGAACCCTGGGGTTTGGAAGTGCTCAGCTTGGAAAATTACAGGCTTCATAAAGGCTTACATCCCCTGCATAAAGTTTAAGGATCTGGGAATGCAAGCCAGGTTGTCTTCAGGTGCATTCCTGGCACAGGAACTGCCCCAAAAAATAGTAAAAACAGAATCACATAATGGCTGAGGTTAGAAGGGACTTCTGGAGGTCACCTGGTCTGACACCCTCTTTCAAGCAGGGCCAACTACAGCCAGTTGCCCAGGACCGTGTCCAGATGGCTTTTGAACATCTCCAAGGATGGAGACTCCGCCACCTCTCTGGGCAACCTGTGCAGTGCTTGGTCATCCTCACAGTAAAAAAGTGTTTCCTGATAGTCAGAGAGAACTTCGTGTGTTTCAGTTTGCACCCATTGCCTCTTGTCCTGTCAAAAACACATCTCTGGCATCTTGGAAGGAGTGCACATTGACTGATACACCATGTAAAATAACCTGGTCTTTTTCATTAGCAGGACCCAAGCTTTCTCTTGAGAAAAGCCTGATTCCATGCTGTTGCCTTCCAAAGGCTCTTGCTAATATCAGCCTTTAATAGGCTGTGCAATGCTCTGTCCAGGGAACATCCCAGATAAGTCCTGTGTTTTAATCCCCTCTCCCAGCAGCTGTCCAGGAGGTGCTCCTAAGCTGTGGATGGAAATGCCAGTAACATGGCAGGGGTGGGGTCAGCTATTTCAAAGCAGACAACTCTACAGATGTGGGAAGAAACATTTTGTCTGTCAAGTCTTTATTTACTAAGTCTTTTAATCCAGACTATTTTACTGGGTTTGGAATTTCTTGAATTTCTTGAACATTAAGACTCCTTCCTTGAGACAATGTATGTTCCTCCTGTTTTCTCA
Organism: Pterocles orientalis; assembly: GCA_011057875.1. Lineage (NCBI taxonomy): Eukaryota > Metazoa > Chordata > Aves > Pterocliformes > Pteroclidae > Pterocles > Pterocles orientalis. The sequence continues at coordinate 359,719 of WKFP01015237.1, read as the reverse complement.
ACGTTGCTCAAATCTCCCTCTGTATGTGAACAGCAGCATAATGTATTCAAGGGAGATTATTCTGAGAGAAACTTAAAGATATTTTTGGAAAGCATTTTCTCTCATAATGTAGACCAGAAATCTTTAAAAGAATCCAGGAAATGCCTAATTGTCTTAAAGAAATTTTATCTTGTATTCTGATCCATCTTGTGTAAAATGATAAAACTTTGAGAACTTTATATGTATCAAAGTAGACAAGGAAACTCACCAGAAAAGATGGTGGCATCCTTTTTTCTTTTTTTTTTTAATACATCTAAGCACCAGTTCAGACTTTGTTCAGCTGAAATAGCTCAGAAATTGGAAAAGAACTGTCATGATGTAAAAACATTTTGCTAAGAAACATTTCCCATGGTACCTACTTAATGAGGCAGTTGTCTCCTCAGAAGGTAATGGTTTCAGATATAATTTTAGCATTCCAGGTTAAACAGTTCTTGTTATCTTCATTCACTGCCCAAGAGGTTGTGATCTTAGTTCTTAAGACAATTAAATTATGCTAGAATAATAGCAGCAAATTGCATTCAGATGGGAATGTGAACAGTGTTACAATTTGCTTGAGATTGCAAATAGGAACCAAATTGCTCTTTAACATTCATTTCATTTTCATTGCTGTTCAGAAATTCATCTGTACTGAATCTCTTCTATGGTGACAGGTTGAATGAAACTGGCATTTCTCAATACTACAGTTATTGTACCATTTTATTCTCTTCTCTGAGAGAAGTCATTCTTCAGGATGAAGATGAAGCTGCCTTTAATGCTCACTGATTCTTATTCAGTTTCAAGTAAAAGGAATTTAAAACGATATTTACATTCTGATTTTCTGAAACAGAAGAAGACAAAAATGCTGGTGTAATCTGTAAATTTTATATCATAGTATTAGACTTTCACAAGAGAAACAGAAATGCAGGTATGTATTGTTTGCTTGAAGGGACACAGCATCCAGCAAGAGGCTATAGCAATTAAATATTAGAATAAAAACACAGAAGGACATGCTGAAGGGAATAACATTTTGGAGATGTGCTTTTACTCTATAGAAGTAGAGAGAGAGGATGTACAGCAGAGATAAATAAAAATGGGCTATTACCCTTTTCTCCCTCTCTTTCCTTTTGTAAAAGCCAGTGGTATATGTAATATATCAAGATATTGGCACTAGCTTCAACAGTGAACTTTGATTTATCCAAGGCATGAATTAGGTTGGTTCTTGTCCTGGACAAAATAGCTTCATGGGTTCTGTTCTCTCTATATATGATTGCATATGCTGCCTCAAAATGTGATATGCATTTTGAAGCTGGGGCAGGACAAACAATGAGTAGTAGCAATGTTGTCTAAATTAGAATTCAATGCTACATAGATGGAAGCTGTCCCTAGGTATGGTGTGACTAGCTTCATAGGAAAAGCAGCTAAAGATACTGGAGCTGGAGGCTATTTCCCAGGCTAGATGCATCTCCTAAGCTTGAGTATTAAAACGTCAGGGTGGTCCTGGTCTAGATCCTTGCAAGGGCCTCTTGTACCTCATGTGAGGTTAGAGATTTCTGATCTGGGATTTCTTGTTTCATGAAACTTGTCATTCTCAAGGAGTCAGTGCCATAAAAGTAAAACTTTGTTAAGAACCGAAAAACTGAAATTAAGGAGAATGAAAACAAAATCTACTGAAGTTGGCTCAGTCTCCCCGTGCCTGAGGAAAGTCATTCAACAGAATTGATGTTCAGGCTCGGATCTGCCAGCCTCCTGTGTCTCAGGAGAGTTATGATAGCTGGCTGCCATTATCTTCGGTGAACAGGGCTTTCTTCATTACTTTCTGCTTAAGAAATTTTTCTTCAAAATATATCTGTCCCCTGTTGCATATCCATGAGGCACCTGTAGTAAACATCATCTTGGTTTAAAAACTAAGCAGTAGCTGTTGCTCTTGAAGATAATATAATATATATCTGGAATTTGAACATTTCTATGCTTTTCCTTTCCTTACTGCAAATAGCTTCCTCCTTCAAATCTGTGGAGTTTCCCCCTTCAGCATTATCTTGTTAATTAAAGTTAATATTCCTTCTTTTATAAGTAAGGAGAAATGATGGAGTGCAGAAAACACCGTCTCTGCAAGCTCAGCCCCTGAACTTGGCTGTGTAGATCTCTGGCATACAGTTAGATACAGTGTCACATCACTTCATCTAGCTTTATCTTGTGTCAACAAGGAGCTACTCCCTGCTTTGTAGTCATTTATTTGAGCTGAAATTCCATCCATGGTACCTTTGCCTTTAAAAGCTTCTTTGCAAAGGATCATTTCCTTACTCCTACTTCTGGGAATTTCTTCTTTTTTTTTTTTTTTTCTGAATAATTTGCAAAAACATTTTCTGCTATCTTTAATGCTACTCCTCACAGTGGAGCATAGGGCTTGGCAGACTGAAAAACATTCTGTACTTCAAGCTGCAGCTCAGCCTGCAGTTCTTTTTCCCAAATGAGTTTTTTTTAGATGTGGACTCTGTACACGTTAAGATGTCCTTAAGAACATAAAAAATGAAGACAGCCAGCCGCATGTGTTTAAGCAATGGATAAAGGTGGTGAAAAGGTAAAATTGCTTATATGAAAGTGAAAGGAAATGCAGCCTCAGCTGTCTGTAACCGTCAGTCTCGCTACTGCAGCATAATCATTGCTTTGGTTACTGCACAGAACTTAAATCTCAAAGTCAGCAATGCAGTCAGCACATGTGCTTCACTTCGGAATGCAATACATGTGGCATTAAAGGTGGCCTATAATTGGTCTGATTTAAACAATTACTAGATAAGAAATGGATTGTTTGTTCTCTCAGATATAATGTTCAATTAATAGAGTTCTATTAACATTCAGGTTGGAGAACAAGACAGGACTGAAAAGTTAATTGACTGTTTAGTAGCCTGTTGCATTTAAAGATCTGAAATGAACTTTCCTTCACACTTAATGAGCTAGAGCTTTTTAAATTGGAAAAAAATATTTGTTATAGTGCTCCAGCTGTTAACGTTATAAATGCCTTGGGACTCCTCTAGTTTAATTTGTTATGCTCTCATTTAAAGTTCGCCACAATACATTTTAAATTATAACATGTGAACAAGCGGGGAAAAATTGATCACCTCTTACAGAAGATTCTTCAAAGATGAAACAAGACCATACTGCAAGCACTGACAAAACTATAAAGCAGACATTAAGAGCAGGCTATTGTTTATGGTGGATGACAGGCTTCATGTCAGACACAAATACCACAATTTGGAAAAGGTTATTTATGCTCTAAGGCATCCATCTGAATAGGGATCTTCTTGCAACAGAGAACATAGCTTTGGGATGCTGCAGTTTTTATTAGGTTGGAAGGAAAAAGGAGAAAAAAAAGTCAACGTATTTTGGATATAATTCTGAATTGTGTCCTTGCATCTGTTGCTCTTGTAAAAGCAAAATATCTGCAGTTTCTTTTTTCATTATCTGAACTTAGTGAATGTTCAATCAGGGTTTTAACCCAAGGGTAGCTAAAATACATGTGAAACTGTGTTGGAAGGAAGTTTTTGTTGCCACTTAACTTCCAATTGTTTCCGTACATCAGGAAATGATGCGCAAGCACACCTCAAAAGTCTTCTTGCCTAGGACAGTCACCTGTGATTGAAAATTGTTTCAGTTTTGGCTTTGCATAGAGAGTAGTGGCATAACTAGAGAAATGATCAAAGTTGTCCGTATCCTTGTTCATCTCTAATTTAAAAATAGAGTGTTATGAATTCTGCTTCATAACTAGAAATTACAGAGCAGAATTTCTCAATGTCATCGGGGATTCACTTTGTCACAATGAGCATAAAAATGCATAGCTTTATCTAAATATTAATGTTGTAATTCAACTTGTATGCTTACAGCAGTTGAGAAAACATCTAAATCTTTAAGTTTCTGTATTTTGTTTTATGCCTACATGTGCTTTTATGGGAAAGAAAAGCATCAATCATGGTGTACATTAAGGAGAAGTGACAGTGTTAGTCTCTTGAGTAGAATTCCCAAGCCAAGTAAGTCCAGGATTGCTACAGGAGTGTTGACCATATAACTGAGATATTCTAGACCAAGGACTGCCATTGGTTCCAAAATTGTCATAGCCAAGGAAAGAAAGAAGTCTTCTGTGCACAGATGGAGAAAGTAGTGTGTTAGGCTGCTGCCAAAACAACTTGAGGCTTCAAGGACAAGCGGGTGATACTGTTTTGTTATTGCTCCTGTAGCAAAATGACTGCAATTATTGAGAAAGTACCAGCTCCTGAACTGGAAGTATAAGGAAACTCCAGGACTGGAGAGAGGAAAAGGCATCTGGGGAAGAGACTATATTGTCAGGTGCTGGGTAATAAGAGTCCAAGTATGTCAAGAGTACAAATTCCCTTCCCAGATGTCCTTAAGAGAGAGGCTGGGGAAAGAGTTGAGGGCTTGCAAGGAGGTAAGGGAGGTTTCAAGATACATAAGCTGGAGGTTCTGAAGGAGAGGAGTCAGAGTATGAAAGCTGGAGAAGCAGCATTGGGGTAAAACATGCTTTTGTGTTCAAAGAAAGTTTGTCAGTAGCAGTGTGTGCAAGGGTGATGTCGGCCAGGTAGCCAAGCTTCTGTGAGATTTCTGGGAAGACTGTGAGGACATAGAGGAGGTTGGGGAAGCCCAATATCTTCAAAAAACAGCTTCAAAGGAGAAGGCTGTAGACTGCAGTCTTGCAACACCACCTCCTGCAGTGAAAATAATAACATATTGACTGAAAGGATAATCCATGTGTTTGATGTTTGTGTCAACAACACAGTAACACTCTATCCATCCGTGGGCCCTGATAACATTATAAACTTTCTAACCAAGCTGGTATGTGCAGTGAAGAGGCTGCATAACCCCTTTCCTGTGACTACAACAATCTGCCCTAACACGGAGCTCTTTGAACAGCAAACACGGAAGTGATTTTGGTGGGCTGGAGCATGGGTTCTTCAGCACACATTTAAATGCAGAAGATCAGATATCTAATTTCATTGAGACTCGTAAGTTACAGAGCATCAGTCTTGCAAGATATGCATTCCCTTTAAAATTACTATGCTATGTAATGCTTTAGTAGCCAGTTCATTCTCTTGAAACATACAGGTCATCCTCCAATTGTCATGCAGTACTGTCACTTGATTTATAGAAGGAGAACTGCATATACCCATCAGAAACAAAATTAGCAATAATCCTCAAAGGCAGCTGAGTACCAACTTGTACATTTTTTGTGAGAAGATGGTGGCATAGGTTCAAGAGTCTGTTTTTAGAAAATAATACATCGATTGAGCTACTCATGCATAATGGAACCTATTTTTTCACCCATTGTCCTTGACAGAAAGAGTTTTGTTGCCTTTACTGGGACAGATGTCACAAACCTAAAGTAAGAGATTCTCATCTGCACCAGTACAATTGATTCATTCAGAAGTAAGACTCTACGATATAGCACTTCAGTGTGAAGAGACTGAGACAGGTCTCGTAAGTGATTTCCTTTTTTAAATGGAGAAGTAATAACTGTAGGTCAATATTTTCGGGCAATTGATAAACTGACTTCTTACTGAAAGAAACTACTTAGGAATAAACCTTAAGGCTTATTGAGTTGATTAATCTGCAACCTATTTATTATTCCTGCAGGAAAACATGGGGTCCCAGCAGCTGCATTAAATGTTCTGCTGTGTGGTGATTTGTCAGTGCTGTGACAATTGCTCAATGATTTAGGGATCATCAGATGTAATATATATTTCAACATTGTACACAATCTACATCAAGAAGGAAATTGTGTTATTACAATACATTGAGCATGTCCAGTTTCAGAAAAAAAAAATTATTCTGAACATACTTGTTTCCACTTGCAATGTATTTTTACAGCTACCTCTGGGTATATACTGGAAAGTGTCATTAAGACAAAACGGAAGAAACTGTTCAATTCTACCCAAATTCTCACATTTCAAACTGTCTGTTCCAAGAACAGAAGGTAGGATTGTGATATGTTGTTGACCTGAAAAAAAATACTATTCTTGCCTAGATTCCTTCAATAAATAATAAACTGTAAATGTATTTAGACATACACTGCTTGGTATAAAAATAAAGAAAACTGCAGCACAGAAGAGATATGAGCCAGAAATATGAACAGGTGCAAAACATAGCAGAAACCACAACTGATACCTAAAATGCAGATTGTCAGAAATACTATTTAGATATGTTAGAGCTTCTTTTTCAACGTCATACGATACTTGGAGCTAATAGTATCCCTCATTGGTCTCTGAGAATCTGAAATATTAATGAGAACAAGTGTGCTACAGGTTCTGTGGCAGTGGTGTAAATTCTGCAAATCTCATGGCATGTTAACAGGAAGATGTAAACAGAACAAGTCAGGATTTTCAAAATGTCATCATGGAGTTGAAAATTTATCGACTGTAAGTGGAGGTACATCAGGCTGGAAAAGGTAAGGTCTGTTTGGACTGAGATCTTAACATCTCAGTTACCTAATTGTTTAATACTAAAAGATTGTTGCAGCCTTTCCTAAATGTATTCCCATGGCAGGCTCTGGTCAGCAAGGGATAAAAGTTCACCCCAAAAGATAAGTTCCTCAAGTATCTCAAATTTACTGAGGGGATCTTAATTCTTGTTTCTGACTTCCTACCTGAACTCCTGAGATACATAGCAGTCTGTCAACAACTAAACAAATGTTACAGTTTGTCTCATGTTGTCACCACAATATCCAAAAGCACTAGGAATTTCTAGAGCCTCATGGAATGGAGAAAAATCCTGTGTTGATAACTCCTTGCCAAACACTTAGGTTTAGTGATCATTCTGCCTGAGCTGAAACTCACCTCCAAGGCTGGAGAACAAGAGTGTGGCTGAGAATTCACCCTATCATCCGTTAAACATGGAAAGGTCCATAGTCTCGTCCTTTGTATTCACCAGTTTCTAAGCTACGAAACCATACTTGACTGTTTTCTTCTCCTTCACCAACAGCTTAATAATAAAGTCTTTAAGACTCATTTTTGATATTTTAAAAGTAAGTCTTACTGTTACCATCTTTGGTAACTAGTCCTTCTCTTAGTCTGTAGCTGTCCATACCATACCTCTAAAGGTTCAGAGTCAAAACCTGATTGCAGTGGAGTTTTTCAGTGAGGGAGGAGGTTATATCTCTGCACTACAAGGGATAACCTCTAAGGGGCTGAAAGGAGAAGAAAGCCACTTCTCTTATACTCTGACAGCTCTTCAGAAGTAGTATCAAGCTGACCTTTGTCTATGGCTGTGAAAGAAGGACATGTACCTCCCATCACTAGAAGACAGCAGTACTGCATGTGTTCATGGTTCTGCACTTTTGAAAAGACTGGAATTTTTCCTGTATGAGAAAGAACCACAAACTTCTGATAAATCAAGGCTAAACATGGGCATAAAAGCCTAGTGACTAGACTTGTCTCAAACTGATATCTGCAGAAAAGCACTGTTATATATGTGATTATACTATCCAAGGCATGAATTGTTGTAAAAGTCAGCCTTTGGCAAGTCATCAACGCTGTTCCTCTTCTTTCTCAGTATCTCTAAGGATGTAGCTGTAATGATGAGGAAAGGAGACTCTGAAGGCTCACTTTCCCTCTGCATATTCCCCTTGCAGATCTGAAACCTGTCAGTAAAATACTCTGTGTTAACATCTCGCTCTTCATCAGTTCCACTAATGAACAGACTGTCTACTTCGCAAATAATGGCCACTTAAGAATCAATTGATTGTGGTTCATAGTGAAACATTGTGCTACTGCAAATTCTACCAGCCAGGAGGTTTTTGGCAGCTCTAGTCTGCAAATCTAGATATCTTTGCAGGTCTTTCTTGACAGTTCAGAGCACCTTGGTGAAAGGTAACAAGCTCCTAAGTAGTGCTTAAATGTCACACCTTTGTAACAGGAAGATAGAAGCCCAGTGAAGCTGAATAATAGAACTGTGAGTTTACCACAAGAAATAGTTCTGTTAAGATTTATCTTCACTGTTAAGACCCATATCTGCTATAGACTACAATATTTCTTAACCACAAATGAACATGAGTTAAAATTCACCTAAATATGTGGCTGATACATTTGAATACACCTTCTGTACAGCTGTAAGAACCTATTTTCTTGGTTTTAGTAGAATTAAAATCAGGTTATAATGCTTCATTTCTGCATACAGATTTGCCTTTATATGTGTATGACAGGTAGATTTTAAAGACCACTTCCAAAATTACTTCAACTGACAAAAGATGGATGCACAATGATCCTAACAAATCAGTAAATGCCAGTTAATGTCCTGTAACCCTAAAGCCCCATGTCTTCAGTTCAAGGAGAGTTTGTACCAATACATGAAGCTAACCCATACTGAGAAAACAATGCAAAGACCATTAGATTAATGAACTAGCATATCTAATATCAATTAAAGGAACTGTTAAAAATATTTTTGAGTGCTGAAGCATATGATAACAAGGAAAGTGATGAAATCTCTAGTTTAAAATTAAATACCACTTTAGTTAAATGCTCAAGTGGTGGTGATAATGCAAAAGACATGAGTTGGCAAAAGAAGATGAGCAACGGCATACAGTGCAAACTAGATTAATATATTATTGAAGATTTATGGTATTCATTAAAAATTATTTCACAAGAATAGAGGCACTCAGTCACATGGTAACAGGGGAGCCAGTGGGTTTCAAAACTCTGCTGTTGACTGTGCATGTGTCAACACCCACTGCATAAGTGCTTTCTCCAAGTTCTTCCACTGGATGTACATCTCTCAAATTAATCCAGCTAATCCGTACCATAAACCCACAGATCCTAATAAATCAGAAAAGTATGGTGTTCCTTGTCATTATCAGCTTCTAGCTGTCTGCCTGCTCAATAGGAAACATAGTTGTTTGACAGCTGAAACTGTCTTGAACTAAAAACACTTAAAGTCTCCAAATCATAATCCTTCACTACTCTAAATCAGTGTCATAGCCAACAGGTATAACATTTGGCCTGCTTTATAACTTCAAATATCTGTAAATTTACTCTGTCTTGCCTATACATCCATACCCCATGTAAACCGTAGCATATGACAAGGTCTGACAACCATTGATCCAAATGTTTAATCTCAGCCTATCATAATTTGGTTTTGTTTTGTAGAGCTAAAACTTCTGTACGTGTAAATAGATGTAGTTTATAACTGTCTGACATGGCTAGGAAAGCTAGGTAGTTTGTTTTGGTTTATTTTTTTTCATTTTAAAAGACCTTATGTTGTTCAAGGAAAGCTTTGCATCACATCTTCAGGAAACAGAATTTTCATTATTATTATTTCCTGTATGTTCCTGTATGTTGTGGAGCAGCATGACAGCTAGCACAGGGGAGAGGAAAGTACTTTCTATTAAAACTTCGAAGACCACCCTGAATGCTAAGCTGTGAGAATTTTCTGCAAATGTCTGCATAATTTGAACTAGCCAACTATCTATTGAGTTTTGAAAGAATTGCTTAGCTATGTCTTAAACACGCTGAGCTGAAATACCAAGTATTCAATCCCTCTCAGAATGGATAAAGAATATCTTTGGGAATTTTTCAAGCCTGTGAAGCCAATTTGGGTATATCAGGCAAACACAAAACTTCTCTCATGATGAATAAGCATTAAACTGGATAGTCACAGAGCAGTTCTGGAAGTGCAGCTGTGTCTGGGAAGGTATAAAACCAGAAATGCTGCACCATGGGGGAAAGAACTGATGTGAAGAAAGATGGACTTAACTTTAAAATCTGGGTGATCAAATGTAAAAAATGGCATTGGTTCACCAAGTTAGTGCTACATGTTTACCTTGGATAGACATTCTAGATGAATCTCAGTAAATTCAGGTTAGGGATTAGTCTAAATAGAGAACTGGAGACACAGCCTGTAGTTTACTGTTCAGTCTCTACAACAGGTGTGTTATCTCTTGGGTGCATTGTAAAGACCTGCTAGCAAACATGAAACTCTAGGAGGAAAAGCTGTCTTTACTAACCATGGGTGCTATCAGCTTTGTCACTGTGCATCTCCATTGTACTGCAGTGTGGGTGATTCCAAATGCTGCTTTTTTTCCAAAGCCAAAATGAATCTGTCTGCTGTTGACAAACTGTGGTGATGGTTGTGAACTCTCACTGAGACCAACATTTGCTCGAGTTTAGCTCTACCAGCTAAATCCTCTTGCCCGCATTACAGTTTGAATCTGTATACTTGTTCACATGGCAACACAGGTCAGTTCACAAAAGCTCTTTGTTTCAGGCTCAGTGGCTGTGATGTCAATTGTCATTCAGGGCTACGGATTATTTACTCCTTGTCACATAGGTCAAAAAGCAGGAGGGGAGATTAAAATGAACCAATTGGCAACTGAATTGATAAATTCTTCTAAAGTGTCACCAAGAAGCTACAATTAAACCTGTGAAATTTTAATCTTGCTGTGAAACTCCTGTCCTTTGCGTATTCTTGCTGCACGAAAGACGACACTGGAGCTGCAACAACCAGCCTTCACACAAGTCACTCCCCGAGTGGCTGCTGAGGCTCAGTGCAGGCTACTCAAAACTGGTGGATTTTGTGGCAACAAGCTGGTCAACAAAGTCTGTAGCTGAAGTGCCCACATTTCCTAAACTGGCTAGCTTAAAATCATCTCAGCAAACAAATAGAGGCTGCTCTTAAAAAAGGAAGGGTTTGTTTGTATACGGGTGTTTTGTTTTTTTGGGGGTTGGAGTTTTTTTGTTAGAGGTTAAATTGACAGGCCTTCTTTTGAAAGGAATACGAGTTCTGTGTTCCACGTCCACAGGGATCACAGTTGCACTGCTGGCCAGCGCCCTAACTGTGAAATGTGAGGCCACAGCTGAAGCACCCCGGTATTTTACTTTCTGGCTGCAGCTTCACCCCAGCTCTGCAGACCTGCAGCGTATCCTGGGGGGTGGCAAAACACCCGCAGCGGGACAGGGCCCACTTGCCTCCCTCTGGCGTTGCCCTGGATGGGCTCCCTTGTCTCGCCTGTCGCAGGCTGGCAAATACAGGCAGAGCTAACATGCTGCAAACTGCAGTGCTCAATGACACCTCCTAAACAGCTTTTTCAAGCCTGTTTCCTTCAGGTTCTCAGTTAAATATAATATGTTCTTCCTTTCTAAGCAAGCTGCAACAAGCCAGCTGTCCTAGCTCACCATCTTTTCTCTTCTCCTGCCTGGGTAATACTCACAAGGACCACAATATGCAGCTTGTTGTTCCACTGGAAAATACTTACACTCTGATGGCTGGAGTCAACTGCTTCATTACCCCTCTTCTCAGAGCAGGAATGAGGTTGCTTTCTCCTTGTGTATCAGAGAGAAACCATCCGGAATCAGGGGGAAGATGCCTTCCTAACTTCTTTCCATGCCAGCTTGGGAACATGGGGGATGCTCACCTCCAGCACATCTGGGTTCCTTCTCTGACTTCCCACATGGGAAGCACATGAGCTGCTTGATCTGGAAGAGGTGTCTGGCACACGAGTTTATGGCTGTGGTTTTAAAATCACAATGAGAGAACCAGTTCCTGTTGTGTTTCCTTATCAATCATGTCAGTGCAAAACCATTGCCTGTGCATGTGAATTACTGTGGCTGTGCATGACAATGCAAGCTGACAAAACAGGCTGTTTCCCTGCAGTGGAGGAAACAGGTCAGTAATTACGCTTTCTAAACAAAATGCTGCCAGCCCAAGTTACAACTTTGCAGCTTTTCCTAAAGTTTCAGACTCAAATTTCCAGATACCATTGCCCCTTTGACACTATAATCCTGCATTTCAGAATGCCCGAACTGCTGGAAAGTCATTGTTCTGCTTTCGAACTGTATCGCCACTGCACTGCCTGTGTACAAAAGCACTCTAATAAAACCTATGTTTGCTGGTAGTATCTAATATAATCAGGTAGCTCAAATGAGAAAACAACTAGAGGATGTCTATTAACCTCCTACCACTTTTCAGGATGATGTTAAGAAATACTGAGATTATATTCTATCCATTTTGTGTTCCACTATGAGAAAACGATGCTGATTGACTGACTTTGTTGTTGCTTTCCTCCTATAAATTTTGAGGCTCTCTTAAAAGACTGATCTTTCAAGCCTAGTAATTAGAAAGTCAAGCATCATTTTGCATAGCAAATAAGTGGAAAATTGATGGATCGTGTCTCTCACGTAGCAGTAAGTGTTCTTTGGAAAACCGGTGGGTTTTTTTCCAAGTCTCTTAAAAAAAATTTGTAAACGGGCTACCTGAAGAGACAGACCTATTGGAGCTGTTCCTTAAAGTATTGCATATTGAAAGTTGACTTTATAAATAGCATTATGGATGCTTGTAATACTTCAGTCTGGTTGAACAAAATGAATCTCTGCAAAGTGAGCACAAGTGTGCTCTCATGTTATTTTTGCCATTTGTTGACATGTTCCTTTTCCTTTTAAAACTGTAGACACAATTAGAATCACCACACTACCACAATGACATTGTCTATGAGAGTTCTAGAACCTTTAACTCCTATTTCTGATAAGCCTCCAAGCTTCTGCTAGAACACTTTGCAGGTCAGAACTGCATTAAATCACATGTTTTTCTTCTTATTTGATCCACTTACATTTGTTACATCAAATGGTTCTGGAAACTACAGTGTCTTCTCTTGGGCCTGAAATGTATTTTGGAGCACTGCTGCTGAAGGAAAATTCGAGAAGGAAGAAAGAAGGAATCAAATGGGGAGAAATTAAATATATCTTTTTCCTTAGTGGAATTAATAATGACTTTTTGGTTTTTTTCTTTCCATTATTATGCACTTTTATACAGTTGACACAGATTTAACTACAGTAAATGCATATATCCTTTTTCTACATCAGCACACAATTTTAAGTGACCAAATAAATGGAGAGGCAGGGAGAAGGCTTAATCAAAGCTCTAAAAATGAAGACAGTGTGTGTGTAATGCATTTTTGTTAATTTTTAGGTAGTTATTCTGTGATACGGTTATTATAATTCCAAACTGGACTGGGAAATTAAATTACTTCTACCTAAGATCATGAAAATCCATTAGCAGTATAATGTACCAAGAGCCTAAAAAAATGGCTTTTTTGCTTAGCTGTTAAATATGGTTGAAATGAGTTACCTTTGTAATCATAATACTTGATCTCAGATTACCCAAGGCAGCAATATATGGTGAACTGAAATGAGGGGACGGGAGGAGACTGATTCTTTAAATAAATTAACTTCAACATTTACTACTGTTTTGTATGGCTACATGTAGAAAAGCTATTGACTGTACAGCTGCTATTAACATTATATAGTTACTACTGTTCATAGAAAAAGTTACTATCATGTGTACAGCCAATGAGTAGTTAATTTTCTGGCCTATTTTTGATGATGCTGAAATATGAAAATCTAGATAAAAACATGGATCCCATCAACTGAAACTTTGGGAAAACAATGTCCCATGTCCTTTATTACCATCATTTGATCTTTTCTGAATTGCATATAAACAGATTTTTTAAAGATATAGATGCTTCTGTCAACCAGCCTGGAGTCTTTAATAGTCTTCTTCTCTAATCTGTCCTTTTTCCAGTTACATTTTTAAAAGAGAGGAATAAGCTACCGTATCAATTTAAAAGGATTGTAAATATCTGTTTTTAACTGTTTTAAACTGAAGTTAGCTCAGTAGCAACCTTTATTTATTCCTATATGCTAAGTCAGGAATAAAATTTTCTTTTTTATGCAATCCCTTTACCACCTAAAGATAAACTGACCCTACATGGTACTACAAATCTTACATTTCAGTCTGATTTCTTTTGTTATTTTCACTCATCAAAATGTATCTGTAATAAACTTCTTGATCATACTGAAGGCTATCACATCAGTTCAGACTGTTTACAAAGCATCTTCACTAGCAAACATAATGGTGAAGGATGGCTTCAGGCTGAATATATCAATATTTTACTCTAAAGAGAAACTATCAAACAGCTCTACAATTCCACTTTCCCAACCGTGAGAGCAGAGCATCTTACCTCCCTAAGCCCCTTTAGGCATTTGCAGAGAACAAAGGACATGAACAGCAGAATGGATGGCAATAACTTAAGCTGATTCTAGTTGCTGCTAATATGAAGCTGGACATGAAAGAGTATTAGCAATTTTCATCTTAGTGTTTCATTCAGAATCGCTGTTTTGGAAGGGAAAATGTGCCGGAAATTTTCTAGCATTTGTTCATTTGGCGTGCTACACATGCAACTGCCTGATTCACACTCAGATGGCCTGCAAACAGAAGTGGTCATTTAAGTGTGTGTCTCATCTGTTTGCAAATGTGACCCTTAGCTATGACTTTACTAGCAGGTTAATACTACACCGATGTTAATAGAAAATGTACATGCAGCTCAAAGTTGAGCTTTTCAGGCTAAGACAAAATAGCAGCTCTTCATATTTTGAAGGTTGTCTTTCCAACCAGAACAGATAAATGGTTTTCTCTCTCATTCTTACATACTAAGAACTGACAATATTTGTATAACATCAGGCATTTATAAGTTAAGAGTACCAGAAAAAAGACTGTCCATTCAAATCCAATTCATCCCCATTTATGGTTCTTAAAACAATCTGGTCATATCCTGCTTTCAGCAGGATCACAAGCTCATTGTATGCTTGTTTAGAATATGAAAAAGGGCGCTGCAGTGAAAAAAATCTGTTGCAGTTTCTGTTTGATACTTATTTTGGAATCCATCTACAGTAAAGCAAGAAAGAAAAAGCTTTTTTCATTAAAGAGGCTGCTAAATGTCCCTCTGGAGATTGTCATTCTGTAGCAGAGTTCCTACAAGGTCTTGGGAAATTCCCTCAAGGATAAGGTTTTTGTGAATATTCACTAATAGCATGTTCTTTATATTCTACATGTCTAGACTGATCTAACTACATTAAAGGTAACCTGAGATTCTGCAGAATTAAGAAGCTTTTGAACAAACCAAAAGCACATTTATAATAATGCAAGTGTTCATAGTAGTAGTGGGAGTGTAGTTCATTAGCTGGAAAGCAGTTGCAATTGACCACAGACTCCACCTACAAGACCCGTTAAATACATAAAATGTGCAAATAGTCTAGCAAAATAGATTTTTCACTGACAGTTATAAAACATCTCCAATGCTTTCAATAAGTATTATTCTATCCAGTTATTTCTGGATGTTCTACATCAGCACTGATGGATGCTCAAGGAGGGACCTCACAGAATATTCTGTTTTCAATAGTAAAATCATATAGCTCACTTATTCTCAAATCTATTCAACAAAGAACTTGTGGATGTCCTCCCGTTAAAAAGGAATGACCCTGATGTGAGCAACAAGGTGTTGGCTAAAATTTCCCACAAATGTTGATATCAGAATGTGCTTTAACATCTGATTGTGAGTGTTTCTTTTGTCAAGATATTATACACCTACTGTAACTCAACTGCTGCCCCTCCCCTAGAATGTTTATTAAATGTATCTGGTGCATTAGCTATAAAGTATGATTTATTCTAATTTCCCTTAGAATATTTGCCTTGAAGTTTATATTAATTAGAAATCTATATTTTTCTTAATACTAGTCTCTTTTGTACACTGGTCTTTTGTAGAAGTACTACTTGAAACAGAAGATAATTGGATACCAGAAAGTAAAAGTAACACAAAGACTGCAAAACATCATTTCTGTTATGTGCTACTAGGATGCCAACTAATGCAGAACATTAGCAACTGGACAGCTTAACTTCTGAGATTAACTTCACCATTGCAGTAGCTGTATGTATGTTACCATGGAAGCATACTTGAAAGGGAAAACTCAGCTGCAGAGAGGGAATTAACTCTCTCAATATAGCTGGAAATACCTTTTACAACACTAACGTTCTTCTTATATAAAATTCTTTGCAAGACTAAATCTAGACCAATACCCATTTCATGATTAGCCCCAGTAGTAGGATAAAGTAGCAATAATCCACCAGCTGTCTATAGAATTGAGATAATTCTGTAAAAAGGATCACAGGCAAAGGCTCACATTTAGGCCAAATAGGAAAAACCACTCTGGCAGAAAAGTGCAATGCCAAATCACCTAGAAAAGAAAAACATGAAATGCCAATATAATTGGCAAAGCATTCAGGGCATGGGTGGAGGAACAACGTATGTACAAAAGAGGAGAGAAAGGTGGTTTTGTCATTTGATTTGTTTCTTCGTTATTTCAGTTGGCTTTGATATTGAAGTGTACATTTCAGTAGTGTCTTAATGTTCTGGGGACCTAATACTTGAGTTAAATTAAATTTAAGCTGAAAATTCTATGATTCCTTTCTATGAGTCTAAAATGACCAGAGTATTATATAGCTAAAGGTGCACAGGTACACCTGGCATATTTTCCTCAGAAACACAGTAAGAGTTAGGCTTCTAGGTGCTTTGAGATAACTCCACTACCAGTCTAGGGGAAGTTTGAAAATTATTAAGACACACCTAAAATACTATGTTAAATGTTGCTGAAAAAGACAGTTTTGATTGGTATCAGTGTATCACATTTCTCATGCGTCATTTAGAAAATTTACTCATATTTGCTTATCTTTGGAAGCTGTTGAGTATCTCTCCTTTAGCTTTGCTGTCTTAGCTGGCAGACCAGACCACTGGTAATCTTTCAATATATAATCTATTCTCTGAGAATTTAGCCATGAGGCTTGAAAATGACCTTTACTTATTGGAAATAATTTACTCTTTTACCGTGCTCTCCAATACAGTCCCGTTAAGAAGGTGAACAGGCAGTCCGTCTGTGATTTACTATGTATATTAACCTACAGAATGTCTGAACATGTTTTAATTCTATTTACTGTTTCAGTGTTTATCTAGCTTCTTGTATTCTCCTCTTTTGTCCCCAGTTTCTGGCTGGTGACTGAATTCCCTCTGACTTCAGTGAGATGAAGGTTAAGACTGTTACGTCAGGGCTGAAATCCAAATGTAGAAAACTTTAGGGAAAAGACTGAAGTGTAATACTTGACTTCCATCAAATAATCCAGAGTATATGTTGTATCAGCCTGGGCTAATGGAGACAGGACTATGTTCCCCAGTAAATCCAGCTACACATCCCACTAAAAAAGATTTTTTTTTCTCTCGTCTATAGCTTATACTACAATGCATTTTCTTGCCTGATCTCAAAACAAAACAGAGCTTAAATAACTAGAAAGAACTATTTAATCATCCTAATATCGTCATCAACAGGAACTGAGGTAGGCAGCCTGCTGGCAAAGACAAATGAGTCACAAGACAAAACTTAAAAGAAGTGGAACAAGGAACTGGGGAAAAAAAGAAATTTTTCTCTCTTTTTATAACAAACATGAGAGTAAATAGCTGACAGAAAGTGTTGAGATGTTTGCTAACTTCAAGAGCATTTTTCTACTTTGATTCTCTCTGTTCTGCTGTTTCATTCCATTGACTTTGATTCTGTCACTAAAGCTGGGTCAGGGGTCCTTGTGGCTCACAGCATTATCTGCTCTCTAAGAACTGAAAATGAACTTTGTAGCTGACTGGTGGCTGAGGTTGGCAAGCTTAGTCAACTCACAGGTCATAAACAGATGTACTGGAGGTCATCGAGAGCAATCTCCTGCTCAAAGCCAGAACTACTGCTGACTCTGGGCAGCTGTGGCTATGTCTAGCTAGTCTTCAAAACTTCCAACAAAGGAGATGCCACAGTCTCTCTGCATAACCTGTTCTTGTGTTGCACTACTCTATTAGTGAAAATTTTTTTCCAAATCTGAACCTCTGAAGGAACATTTTTTGACTGTTATTTCCTGTTGTGTCATCCGGCACTACGAGGAAGCATTTGGCCCCATAATCTTGGTACCATTCTTTAATAGCTGTACATGTCCCTTAGTCTCCTCTCAACAAACGTAACCAGTCTAGCTCCACACCATCCCTACAGCAGCTGCCCACAGCCTCTGTCCATCATGGCTGCTCTCTGCAGGACCTTTTCCCATTTTTGCACACCCCTTTCCAACTGGAAGGCGCAGAGGGGTGGGAACTAGATGATCTTTAAGGTCCATCCTAAACCAAACCATTCTCTGATCGTAGCATGCATGTGTTCGTTTAACTGTACTGGAGGGCCAAAGGTTCTTCTAACAGACAATCATAGAAGGTGGTCTCTGGATTATACTTCCCCATGCACCTACACTGTCTTGACAGATCCTTATTTACAGAACTAGTTATCCCATAGAAGAAAAACATTTGAATAAGCAGTCCTTGACACCGTGAGTAGTCTGGATCCACTGAGTGCTGGAACCAACGAGAGAGCTGCTAACACAGAAGTGTTTCCATTTTTGCTTTGTTGTTGTTGTTGTTATTGTACTAGTCTTTTCACCCACCTGAAACCTCCTGATTATTAATCAGATGGTTTTTCTTGATAACTCGGTGTGTTGAGCTGTTTGAGCTGGGTATACAGAGCATGATTATCTCCATTCACATCTAGCCAAGAGATGCAGCTAATAGTGACTGTGGCATTGAGTTTATTAATTCACATTTACAAAAATGTGGATCAAATAGGTAGATCTTTCTGCCAAATCTCATATTTTGGAGCTAAAGTGTTAACCTATACTGACAAGAGCTGGAGTCATTCAGGTAGAGATGCTTCTGTTTTTCTTCCTCTTATTGAGATATTTTTTCCTTTGGTACTATCTAAATCTTCATCATAAACAACGCTTCTCTATGCAAAGAGTCATCCAAATAAACAAAAGCCATTTGAAAATTAATGTATAGAGACTAAGACAAGATAACAAATAAACACTTTGAAAATGATTACTCAGGATAAGTGAGACAATAGTAGACAAGGTAACAGCTTCATCCCAACTTGTGTATAGGAGGGTCATTGCTTCCAAGGAGAATTATGAGGCAGCATTTGAGTGAGGCCAGTGAGGTGGTATTAGAGGCTTAAAGAGCTCCTGCTCCTCCCTGCGTCTAGTGCAGATCACCAAGAGATAGAAGATTGAAAATGAAGCAAATTTGGTGACAACAGCTTCTGGAACAGAAGATTGAGTGATTTTTAATCTTTTTCTCTCCAGCAAGATTATTTATCATTGTACCCACTTAAGTTAGCCTGTATATAAAGTATAACAGAGTGTTAAGCTGAGTCAGATCTTATGAAGTTCAATAGTTCTCTTTCAACAGAAGAGGAACACGTAAGTGGACAGTAATGTTTCATTATTGAATATGAATCAAGAGCAAGGATAAAAATTAGTATATAGAGGAACAGAAACAGCAAGTGGGTTTCATCTAATGGCACAGACTGAGGGTATGTTGTAATGAGTTGTAATTCAGCAGAGGCTTTCTGCAACTGAAACAGAACTCAGTCCTTGACAGTCTCATGTTCTTTTCCAGACGGTAGTGTTCCAGGACAGGGTCTCATCTGTACTTTCACAAGGATTATGGTCTACGTGGAGAGGCATGGAAATACACGTGTGAGCGTTGCTGACAAACCACACACCATATCTAATACCATAAATGTTGTACAGAATCCAAATTGCTTTTGGTATATTTGGTTTTCAGGAGTTTGTGCTAAGTGAAATAATTTGAAAAGGAAACTCCTTTTTACCTTGATACAGCTCACTGAGGAGGCACTGGGGATGATGTTTGGGCAAAGAAGCAAAGCCTATTAAAAATCATTAAGATGAACAGACTTGATGAGGAACATATTGCTTCTGTGAGCTGATGAGAATTCACTGTGTGGGAAGAAGGCTGTGATAAAGTAGTAGATGACGTGTTCTTAAATGGAAGATCAGAAGTCTGCCTAATGGAACAGGCAATCAGCAAAAGTCAGCTATTAATCTTTGAAACTCCTCTCACTTTGGAGAACAATTTTTCGTATGTGAAAATGCTCCTTCACATACCCTGTCAAGTTAGAAGTTAAACCCTTCACAGGGAACACTGTAAGTTTCTCCCCTTGCTTCCTAACTGAGAGCTCAATCTGGGGGAGAATTTACTGGTGAGGAGCAGAGTTGCTCAAAAAGGAAATCCATTCTGTAACAGATCCTGCTGCACAGCAGAGTCCTTTTGCCTTCTGCTTACTCATCAGGGTGCTCTAATAAGAGAAAGACATGCCTCCCTCAGGCTGTATCTGGTTGGGAAGGAAGGTCAGCTTACTTCAAATCAGCCTGGGATTTGACCACAGCCAGTTCTTGTTCCATCTGTGCCAGTGGAAAGAGCTGCTCTTTCTGCTGCCTGTCAGCAGTCCTTCCCCCTGCTTTGCTGCAGGTGTGTCTGTGCTCTGCCTTTGCACTGCTGATCTAGACTTTGTCTTGCCATCTTAATTGCCCAGCCTGGCTCAAGAACTCTCTCATGGCTGCAGCTTCGCCTGGAAATTGCTGGGTGACCAACCCTGGGCCCCAGCTGTGGTATCAGCCCTCCTGTATCTTGGCTTACTGGGGTGTGGTGGGACTGCACCTCATGGGAGAGAGGAGAGCACGGTCCTGCTGGCTGGTGGGCACCTGCTGCCCCACCTGGCCTGTGCCCAGAGGCTTGCACTAACCCCTGACCTACCCGCTGGCAGAGCTGTTTGTGTGAGCCTGTCCTAATCCTTCTAAGCAAAATCCAGCAGGATTGGTTCAAATGGGAGGTCTCTGGTGGTTTGATTCTTCCTGACTGGGCTAGTTTAGGGCAATGATGAGCTCAATTTGTAGCAATCAATGGTCCCTTGGTTGGGGAAACTGGTGAGCAGTTGGAGGAACTCTAGAATCAAACCTGTCTTCACTGGCACATCCTTGCCAAGAAGAGGACATATCTATGCCCTTATCCCTAACCTGGCAGAAAGTGTCTTCTCAACTGCTGCCCAAACCAGAGAACCCAAAGCCAGTCGGTGGGGGTGTTCCCCAGGTACCAAAGTTCTTGTAAATATGTCCAGAGCTGCCCAGCTGAGAACCACTTGATGCTCTCAAGATTTAGTCCTAGGTGTACAGGTCTTAGTACAGGTGCTAGGTGTTCCTCTGCATCTCCCCTCAGGGCCCCTGTCTGGACATTATTTTTACTGGGTCAAAGATACCAACTAGAATACACAGCTCATAAAATGCAGCTGTGGCCAATTCCTTTGAAATCCACACCTTTGTTAAGCATAACATAGACACTAGAGCATCAGGTTCTGGGGTTGAAGCTTCCCTGCATCTGAGGGATGAATTCTTATTCCTGACCCCCAAAAAGTGGTATACAAAGAGTGGAAAACTGTGGCTTGCTGTATTACTTGCCTTTGAGTATTAAGACAATGTTACTTTTTTTGCCGCCACTTTAATACACCAAATAAGACTTGTTCTTCAGTCTTGAAGATCTGAAAGCAGGTTGTGTTTCCTGATGTTGTGAAAGAATTTCAGAGGCTCTGAAACAGGAATGGGCAAAATGCTTATTCTCGCTGATGGAAGCAAGATATGAAGTATGAGAATTGGGTCTATATCCCCAAAGGAGTGCGTGTGAAGTGACCATCTCTACAAACATTCAGTGGCAGAGTTTGCTATGTATCATTTACTTATGCATAGTAAAAATAACTATTTTCATTTAAGCTTCTTTTCCCAATGGAGACGTAACAGTACTCCAGTGTATATTCTGAAAGAAACATACTGAGAAATTTTATTTTTTTCAGGGGTGAGACACATGTGCTACTTTATTTTGAATATTTAATCAAAATAATCTCCCACCTTATTCCATTTTGCTTTCTCTCAA
This sequence comes from Pterocles orientalis, assembly GCA_011057875.1. Lineage (NCBI taxonomy): Eukaryota > Metazoa > Chordata > Aves > Pterocliformes > Pteroclidae > Pterocles > Pterocles orientalis. Next base: position 338,028 of record WKFP01015237.1, on the reverse strand, counting down.
ATAATTTGCATTGTTTCTCATTCTGCCACTGACTTGCTAGCCAAGTTTCATCATAAAATTCAAGCCAGAATGAAATATTTCTCCAGATAAGTAGTGGGAATTGAAAACAAGTCTGCTTTGTTGCACCAGTACTGCACTCTGTCACAGATGTAACTACTACATGTAGATATTATAAAGATGAGAGGTCTAAAGGGAGTAACACAATTTCCATTACTAATAATTTTCAACTGTCTGCAGAACTGCTTGCAGTTTTGTAGCTAACCCACAACTAAAAGCTAAGCTATCAATAGAGCTACCTCAGTGGAGATAAAACATAATGAAGCTGAACAGAACTCAGTCAGTTTTGTGGAAACTCTACGTATACCTAGTTGGAAGTTTCTGCATTATTAACTCCAACTGTCTTTCATTCTTTGGCATACAATCTATGTAATTAAAGTACAAACAATTTTTTTTTGTTAATATTCACAGAATCACAGAATGTTAAGGATTGGAAGGGACCTCGAAGATCATCTAGTCCAATCTCCCTGCTGGAGCAGGAACACCTAGATCAGATCACACAGGAACGCATCCAGGCGGGCTTTGAATGTCTCCGGAGAAGGAGACTCCACAACCTCTCTGGGCAGCCTGTTCCAGTGCTCTGTCACCCTCACTGTAAAGAAGTTTTTTCTCATATTCAAATGGAACCTCCTATGTTCCAGCTTGCACCCATTGCCCCTTG
>WKFP01015237.1:307902-328160 GCA_011057875.1 Pterocles orientalis | reverse complement strand
CACGATTTCCCTTTGGTAAAGCCATGTTGGTTGTCATCAATCACCTGCTTGTTTTCCATGTGCCTTAGCATAGATTCCAGGAGGATTTGCTCCATGATCTTGCCAGGCACAGAGGTGAGACTGACTGGCCTGTAGTTTCCCAGGTCTTCTTTATTTCCTTTTTTAAAAATGGGAGTTATGTTTCCCCTTTTCCAGTCTGCGGGAACTTCACCAGAGTGCCACGATTTCTCAAATATGATGGATAGCGGTTTGGCAACCTCATCTGCCAGTTCCCTCAGGACCCGCGGATGTATCTCATCAGGTCCCATGGACTTGTGCACCTTCAGGTTCTTTAGATGGTCTCGAACCTGATCTTCTCCTACAGCTTGCAGTTCTTCCTTTTCCCAGTCACTGCCTTTGCGTTCTGCAACTTGGGCAGTGCGGCTTGATCTTTAAAGCTACTCTTTCAAGTCTAAGTGTTTGAATTTTTGAGACATTTGATATTGCCTTTGTTGTTCCTTTAACTTACTAATGTCAAAAATCAAGAAGCCAGTGGATTGTTTTGTGAATATTTTCCCTAAAATTAATGGGTTCTATCAAATTTCATCTCAGCATGTTTTACTCACCCATAGGGGTTCAAAGATTGGAGCCTGACTGTAAAATAACTTCTATTTGCACATATTCTACCTACTTTTTATAACTTCTCCCTCAGTGTACCATGAAAATACACTGTTCAAAGGGACCTAGAACTGTACTAAGAAATGAAAGACTTATGAAGAAGAGATACGTAATACTGAATTTACTCTACTTATGGTTGGTTCTTGGCATTTTTCATTCCAGCATGACACTCTACAAATGTTAGATGCTTTATCAACATTAACAAAAGAGTATGTTTAGTTCAGCTGCAGAAGAAAAAGGTGTTGCACAGACACTGAAGGACAGGATGTTAGTTAACAGGGAGAACTAATTTATTGGTATCTTGGTCTAGGGTAACACTCTCATGGGAGAGCCAAATCTTCCAAACAGGGTGATTAGTGACTGTACAGTACAGATGGGAACTCCCCTAGAAAAGGTCCATGTAGCACCATTCTCAACTAGATCAGGAGGGAATCCCTGAAAAACTTCCACTCAATTTTGATAATCCAGCTGGCAGTAGGCACATGTGGCCAATCCAGCACATACATAATTCATCACTGTTGCTGTAGCATAACTACTATACACAAAACATCTCGGATGTCATACCAATATACCTATGTTGTATGTGATAATTTCTGCAGCAAACAGTTTCTACTAACTGTTTATAAATGTCTTATCTATGTACAATTCGATCAACACTTCAACAGAAACCATTTAGGGGAGTGTTTGGGACACTCCACCTGGGTTGTTAATCAACACATTTAAACACACAAACTAGACTAGGTGCAGCAGGACATGCCCAGAGGAGCTTCTAATACTATCTGACATTTCCAGCTGGGAAGTCCTGTAACAGTTGGTCAAATACTCGATTGTGAATGTTCAGTATATGACCTAGCTTGGAGTCAGTCCATCTCCTTAAGCCACCTCAGCATTTCATCTATCCAGTGAAGTGGCTAGGGAGTCACTAGACAATCCAGGGAATTAAGGGCTGAAGTATATTGGGTCTGCATACAGTCACAGCTGTGGTACTCAGTTACATTGCAAGTATAACTAAGGAACAAGCCCAATTTTTATACATAACGCACACTTTTAAATTAAATGCCACAGTTCTTTATACAACACTTAAAGCTGAAGGACAAAGGGTGCATCTGCTTAGTGATCACAAAAATACGATCAAAACACACTTGGGGCTAGCTGACACACTAGTAAATGTGGTGCACACAGTGGGGCTAATTACCCAACTACCACCCTGCTGCTTGACGAAGATCTGCAACCACTTCTAAGCTATATGCTGTGATAGCCAAACTGCATCTGAAGAGATAATTGTCATAAGAGTCTAGTGAGCACGACAACAATTACACAAATCTAGTTGGCATGTTAATGTTAGATTCTTAAATACCAAACTTCCTCAGAGACACAAGCACATGCTACTACAGCCATGGACAGGTCCAGAAGGCCTTCAAGTCTTTGTTTATGGTCAAAATGTCAAATAAACAGCATTATTGATTTGGGGAGGGGTGTCTTTTGTGTCTCAGAGATGTAATATCATTATTTAACCTTTTGAAATACAAGTTTTGTGTTCAGAGGATCTTTTAAGTCATTTTTTTTCCAGAGAAAAATGCTGAGGAGAGGGAAAGGCATAAAATTTTACTGTGTATTTGAACTTGGGAGACAAGTAGCATTGTTAATAGACAGATTCACTACTCTGGAAAATAAGAAAATGTTAATGGAGAAAGAGAGCTAAACAACTGAAGGGTGGCAAAAAAGGACATTCAAGAAGTTCTAAATGAATCTCTAGACCTTTTAACTTCAGGTCAGTGATTGTAATCCAGCCTAACTCTATATTGATATGAACATAATTACTCTTTGACACCTCTGAGGGGTCTGGGGTGATATGAATTGAAGATCTGAGCCAAAACCTAATGAAAAATTCTACCTGTTACAAAAACCAGATACAATCAATTTAAACAAAAAGCTGAGATTACCTATTAAAATGTGCAAAATTGATTTTATGGAGAGAAAACAACAAAGTTGGTACAAGTCTTGGTCCTGTCAGCAACCCAGATTTTTCTCTCACTGTCTGATGTAACAAATTCTGTAGATCAAGTGTTTTAACCTCTCCCAGTCCCCCTCTTAACTCCTATGATATGGACAACCACCCAGAAAGACTTGGTTCAAAAGCTCCAAAAGGGTAACAGGGATGAGAAACAACTTCACAATCACCAGTTTCATTGAGTGTAGTTACTCGCCTGACTAGAACTGCCCATTTGACTTAGCACTTCTAATCACCAACACATTAACAGAGAGCCATAGAAGCATGGCTGCTGAATGTGCCCTCTGTACATCCCATTCCTTTTTGTTTTCTTCACCTTAGAGTTCACAGACTTTCTTCCAGCAGAGGTTCTTCTCCCACCAGACTCTGATTAATAGCACAGCCTGGAGGGGATCTATATATCCTTTGTACTTTACTTAAAGATGTCTCTTTTGCCTTCTACTTTGATAGAAAAACTGAGAAAAATGTGATAGTAAGATAAGCCAGAGTCACAGAAATCAATGAACTGTGAGATAACTGACTGCATTTTACAATCAGTCGTTTAGACCAATTAATAAATAGTTAATTATATTTTTTAAGGCAAAATTATATGGGGTAGCAGAAGGAAGGAAAACTGATGCTTTTGATATTTGCTGTGTACTGCATGATTATACTTTTACACCAAATGTAAAGAAATTTTCAACAAAAATACGCTTCTGTCTTTTGTCAGGTTCATAACAACACTTTGGAATATTGTACAATGGTATAAGAAGAATTTTAGGGCTGGATGCGCTCATTATCCTTGAGGTATGGGTGGACTTATTTCTCTTTGTCAAGAAAGAGAGTCCTAACTACCTGCCTACAATCTGAAGGTAAATAGCCATCCTGATTCTGAAATGTAAGTTTGGGTTACAAGTTAAAGAGTTGTACTATGATGCAAGAGATAAACAAATCTAAGGTAATCCACCTGAGACAATCTGCTCTTGAGTTTGTATCTTATTCACTAGTCTTGCTAACCAGTATCCCGTATACTACCATTAAAGTCTGTTTGTACATTTGGGCAGAGCATGTACATTTAAATTATTTGCAGCAGTGCCAGCAACCTGGCAAGGCTCAATCATGAACCACTGAAATCACTGAGCTGGAGAGTTGCTAAGCTGATTGAATGAAATCACTGAGCTAGAAAACTCAACATCTTGTCTCTCATAGTCTCATTGGAAAGGTGTGTTTTGTATTGTTTTGGTTTGTGGTTTGCTTGTTATTTTTTGTGGTGGGTTTTTATTTTTTTTTTGCTTTGTCATAATTTTGAATTAAAAGTCTTTTCATGTGAAGCACTGAATCTGAAACTCTTGCAGTTGAGTCCAATTTGAGGGGGGCCATTTCAGTCTTCTAAGGTACAGATACCAGTAAGACAAGCATTAATATGAACCCCAAATATGTGCCATTAGATCAACGGCACTGGGTAAATATTGTTAGATGCATGACAGATTAAGAGGAAAATGTAGCTACATAATTTGTCAGGACCCATCCAATCACTTAGTAGTTACATTATTGGTGTGTCTCCTCTGAGGAGAAGCAATTGTTTTCCTGAGTCTGTAGACTTTTGTAGTTTTGCATTAAGAGAACTAAATCGGTAGGAAGCACTCAATTTGAGCTACTTGTCCTAAAGGATACCTTCTAGCCAAAATTTTAACAAAAAATACCCAGTAAGCAGAGGACAAATGAGGAGGCAGGAGAGAGAAAAGGAAGGGGAAAATTATTGTCTAAGCACAGCTTCCCAGGAAGAGTAGAAAAGGTTGCAAATGTTGTAACTTGGTGGGGGGAATGGGATCAGAAACTTGGAAGAGCTTCCCATCAACTCCATTGGTCTGTGGGCTTGTTTGAACGACTCTTTAGAAGCTGGCTCCTTCCAATGAGGAATTGCTTTCTCCTCACTCACAGAGCTGTTATTTGCCTTTACAAAGATAATGTCGCTTACAAACACACCAACATTTTACAGTGAAAGATAAGTACCCTGAGCTTCAGTCTGCTTGATTAAATCCAAATGCCTAGAGCCCATATTTAAGTTATGCGAGGAGAAGAATCTAGCTGAAAATGCTTACATATATATACACCCACCTGTTCTAGTATCTTATTTGGTGTATGGTCTCCTCAGTGAGCCCATAGATGGTTCTACAGACACCTCACATTTTGTTCTCCAGGCAGATCCCTTTGCGATCACTTTAAGTGCCTGGCGTAATGTAGCACAAATGGATCTAGAGCTCTTTAGATACTCATAGACCACAGTGGGCATCACACTTGGTCCACTTTAAGCCAAACTAGAGCACTTCAGAAATGTGTTCCATCTAGAACTGGAAACACAAAGCAGACATTGTGATTAGTCAGCCATGTATAGAATACTAGTAGCCAATACCTAAGGAGCCAAAAAAAAAGTCATTATTACATCAAAAGGCATTATTTGGGAAAAAACAAACAAACAAACAAACAAAAACAAAAAAAAACCCCAACCCAACAAACCAGAAATCACCAACACTTTGTAGCAACTGCAAAATCTAAGAAAGTCTGAACAGAAAGCGTGGAGAGGAACAGCAGATCCTGGTCTATGATGCAAGCCAACTCACTTACCTGACTTTCCAACAACCTGCCAAGAGAGCACTAGGGGAACTTGCAGATCAATGCTCTTCTCCAGCTCAGCTCATCAGAGTTCTCCCAAGTTAGTGACTTAAAGCTTTTCAGGAGCTGTAGCTGTGGGCTAGGCCACTGGGCTTTCCTCCTCAAGCTGAACTTCATTTCTGACATAGCAAAACCCCCTGTGACAGAGTCACCTCTCCCCATTCAGTTCTGCGTTTACCAGAGTTGGTATATCACTTAAGGCTTGAGTTCTAGAGAAAGTAGTTTACTAGCTACAGCTGGTGAAAGAAAGCAAACACAGAGAGATCTGTATTTAAAGCAAAAGAGACTTTTTAAATTAAAGGCTTTGCTCAGTTGTTATGAGTTCAACATGCATACTTTTTTTCCTTCCTGAAATTACTGCAGGCTACCATAAAAAGGATGCCCCTCTAGTGGAAAATTATGGCAGTGGTGTAATTTTCTTCTGATTAGCTACTTCCTGTACTTAGTAAAATGAATGCAAGAACATAACCTGGGTCTTCAGTAAACCAGCTAGGGGCAATCTAGCTTCATCAGGACTAATAAAAACACTAGTTATTTCTTTTCTTCCTCTCCCTAGCTCACTTTCTACTTCACAATTAATCAATTTCTTGCTTACTTGTACTTGTAAATTAGAAGCAGTGCACTAAACAGAGGAGGTAAAGAAAAGAATAATCATTCCTAATCTAGTCACAGCTGCATTCAAATTAAAGAATATTCATGCAGATTAGCTTCTCAAGAGACAGATAGAGATTAGTGCTTAGGTTTGTAACAGTAAAAGGCCATATATTTACAATGAAAGCTCAGGTGCAAGTTTCCACTTACATCACTGAATTTTTTTAAAATGGTAAGCTTTATCTGTTATTGTTATTTATGCTTTTGTACTTTTCTTAGCTTAAACATAAAAAGACATTATACATCATGTTCTGAAGCTGTTTGTAAATGATCGCTGTATCTATTTTTTCCCCCCAGAGAACAGGGAGCACAGAATCAGTGGCTTGGGTCTCCTCGGTAGTCCAGGTAATATTGAGAAGCACAGTTGTTTTTACTACATCTGCCTTTTAGGTGCATAAATGCCTATGCAATGACAAAGACTTGTCTCTCATCGTCATGAAGAGAAATTAAGATTAATCTTTTCTTTGTGCAGTTTTAAAATAAAAAATTAACCTGAAGGATCAGATGCTGATTGATCATTTGATAGTTGACATTCTAATTTTCACTGCTGATAGCTGCCACAAGCAAGCAAACAGGGAAGGGTTGTACTATTTTTTATTCTCATATGTATTGCTATAGATGCTCTATGATTGCACTTATCCTGCTTAAATGAAGTAAGTTTATATTTAAAATTTATTCTCTGTGAAGTCTGACAGATTGTCAATATATGGAGTTTATTTAGTCAGTTTTGACCCACTCCAATAGGTCTGCCTGAGGTAACTTCTAAAAGTCTTTCTCTTATTCGCTTTCATTTTTCATGTCACATTTTAAACTTCGTGATACATATTCTGATCTTGGTATTTGACATCTCAAATGCATTAGTGATAATAGGAGTTGCATCGAGTTCTCAGCACTGCAAAATCAGAGAAGAACGATCTCTGTGAGGCTTGTTTGCCTCTTTACACAATGGTATAAGTGCCATCAATGTTCTCTTAAGTGCAGTCACTAATAACATTTTAATTTTTTTTTCCTCCCTGTGCTTGTGCTTTATGTGTTTGCAGCATTAAGATTAATCTCTGAGCTTCTTCCACTACACGTTTTCTGTACTGCTGCCTGTTGGTATTTCTGTAGCAGTGCATGCAAGAATCAGTTCTCCAGTGAATTATGCCTGTCCCTTATTCACAACTTTTTTACTTTTTATCCTAACTACTGTTAAGTCCCTTCCCATTACAAAAAGTCTGCCTTTTGAATTCCAGTGACAGAGTAATGCTCTCACCTAACTGTTAGCTCACTCCACATAAATTGTCCTATCAAGACTCAATCACTGTGACTTCCATATTTTTCTTCCATTTTTAGTGTTTCCCTTGCAGTTCTGAAATCTCTGTGAGAACTTGTCTTACCCTCGCTTGGCTTCTGAAAAGTCATCCCACTAAAACTCCTGGTACTCCACAGCTGAGAAACATGTTAAGAGCCAGGAAGAGGGATATTGACTTAGGATGCAGCAAGGATTCCCTACAAAGCCCCCATTTAATTTGGAATGGAATGGCAGATGTCAGTGGTGTCTGTGGCTGAAATTTGGGAATTTAACTGTATGGAATAAAACTGACTTGACAAGCTACTTTTTCTGAAGACACTTACTTCACATATCCTGGAGGATAACTTTGTCCTCTGTCCTGTCTTTGGCGTTCATGGTATTCAGTCCTGTTAATTTCTAAATCCCATCAGTCGTGAAGTGAACTGCACAAGTGCTGTATCATGTTTAAACAGAAACAACAACAAAATCATCATCTTGCTGTTGAGTAATATCATATCCTGTCCTGGTTACGGTTGCAAAGTACATCTGCTTAAGAGGCATTCAATGTCTTCCATACTAATAGCTGTCTGATTGGACTATCCCTCACAAGTAGGCTGTTTGCTAAGTTGACTTCAATTTCATTACAGATTAAATTATAAAGGTGCAGTTTAAAGGCATGCAATAAATCTCAAGCAGATAGGTCCTGAGACAGCTGCCTTAGAGTTTATTATGTCCATTGTTTTAAAAATATGCCAACATGATTTTTTTTCTTTAATGTCTCTCTTCTGAGGAGCTACAGCACCACTTCATTAATAAATGAATGGGAAAATTTTATCATATGTGTAACTGTATTTATGGCACTAGGACTTAAGGCTTCTGCTAGCTGGAAGGTCATTATCATCATTCATAGCTATTACGTCCCAAACTCATGTCAGATCAGTGTACCACCTACACAATATTTTGCTCCATACACAAACAGGTCTTGAAAAATATTAGGGCTTATGGATTCATCGGAAACATTTTGTCTGATTTGTTTGTGCTCTAATTTGGTTCTTAAAGTATTGGCAAAGGTGCCTATGTTGGCTTTAGATTTTCTTTCTTGTTTCTGTGGTGAGAATTTCTATTCAGACTCCTGTACATCACTACTGGTTATGGATTTTGTATGTAGTCAAGGGGCAAATTATTATTGTTTACTCAGATCTCTGACTCATTTTTGCTTGGGAGCCTGTTTACTGTGCACGGAGACCTAAAAACAGGATTATATCCACAGCTTATCAGTAGCCAACAATTTTCTTATTCATGGCTGACACTCATAGTAGTGTGTTGGGAGCAGCATGCCTCAAAGACAGGTGCTTGTATGCTTACCTCTCCCATTGTCTGCTGTCCAAGTTGTCACCAAGCAGATGAAGACATGTCAGCCTTTGTTCCTGGGAACAAGCTAATCCTTAATCTTCCTGAATTGCCATCCTCTGAACCCCCCACTTTCTCATTAGATTTTATATCTTTTCATGTGGGTGTTTCAGTTCTGAATCCTTCAGTTACTAACTTGTTATTAATTCAGCACACTCACTTCTGTATTCTGTGTTCTTTTCTTTTTTCTGATCTTGCATGATGTAGTGCCCTCTGGGCTCTCTCACTTACAAACTGGAAGGGGTAGTCATAGCTCAACAACATTTTTTTTTTTCAGAAAGGCAGGATCAAGGTCACAAGATTGAGTGTCACATAATGTGTGTTTGGACATAGGCTACCACATCAGATGACAAATAACAGCACACTCATATCCAGTGAAGAAGGTAACAACACATTAAAGAGGAGCAGAAATGGGAGTCAGGAGTTACTTCAGCTTGATTGTGTGGATATTCAGCAGAACTGAGTATCCTTTGTGGAAATGCATACTTTGTTCTGAAACTATAATTGAATTTCTCTGATTTTTGTTTCAAAGATACTTTTCTAAGGAGAAGCTAATTTCTTTTTTACTGTAGTAGTCTGTAGCTTTGAACAGTTTTATTTACCTGGCACCATTGCAATACTACATATTTTGTGTGCCCAGTAGAAAAGCTAAAAATTGAAAATGTCAAGATTGTTGAAAACTTCAAATACGTCCAAATTTCCAGTTATTGAAAGAATTTTCTTTAATGACGCCTGTTGGACAAGTACTAAGTGTTATTCCTACTGTGTTGTTTCTGATGTGTGTTGATAATGTAGAATCAGTGTACAGTGATTTCCCATATGAGCTTGATGCAACCTTGCTCATGTTGCAGGAATCTTCTTTAATGCACTGAAAAAGGTGAAAAACTAGAATTAACAATGCAACAGACATACATATGAAGTCCCAAGTCTCTTAATAAAGTGACTTTTAAAAGCAAAGGGTTAAAGAAACTGGTCAGCTTTAAAAGGAATTTTCTGCATATCCAAACAATCAACTCATTACTTTCTCACAAACTGCAGGTAATTTTCACAAATTCAGACGCATTTTATTGTTTTGAGAATGATAAAAAAATGTGACAACTAAAACGAACAGAGAGCTGAGGAAATAGGGAAGTTTTCAGAGTCTCAGTAAGCTCTGAAAGGCAAATAATTGGCAAAAAAAGCCAATGCAGTAACATATAATCAAATAAGCAATTTTTTTTCTAGACAAATTGTCACAGAAGCACTTCTGCAGAACACAGAATAATACTCAATGGAAAGTACGTTTGTGTAGGAATGCATAGTGGTGTTCAATAAAACACCTGAGCAAGCAAGCATATTTTGTGCTGCTCTGCCCAAACTGATACACTTTGGATAGAGTTCAGAGATACTCTGTGTCATTATAGATATAAATATTGTAGTATACATATAACCAGCTGTAATTGATGAATGTGTAATATGTCAAAATCTGTATCTTGAGTTGTATTAAGTTGCATATATAGACAATGTGCTCTTGTTTTTACTTTTATGGAGGTAGATGGCAAAGCTACCAGTAATTGCTTTTCAAATAGACAATGACAGTGCTCACTAGCATAGAATATAGTAGCATTTTCTAAAACTAATAGAAAAATCTGCTGAGTGGACTGCCAAATTCCTGAAGCCTTTCAAAAGTATTCTAGATTAATTCCCATCTTGTTGAATACTGAGAGTGTTTGGAATTATAATGTGTTGAATGCTCTTCGCATGCATTAAGTGACTCATCCTCACAATGCTGTAAGAAAATTCCTTGAACATCCCCACAAGTGTCAGAAGACAAGTAAGAAATGGGTTCTCATACCAAACCATTGTGAGACTGAAATTCATGGTTTAACTTCCTCCTGTTCTTCCAAGCAGCCCCTATATAACCTCACCAGGATGATAAAATGGCATTTAAGTTTAGAACAACTTGTTTGAATTTTTTGTCTTTTAAATCATATAGAAGCTCTTTTCTAGGAAACTCACCATGGTCAAAGAGCATTCACACATGCAGCTACACCAACTGCCCTCGTGTAATTTCATGCTCTTGGATCCCCTGTGGTATGCTCTTGTCCTTAGAGAAGAATTTCTGTAAGAGATGCTCAGCCTAATTTGGAGTGCTTGTATTTCACGTTATTTAAAAAGAGAAGTTGTGGAAAATAAGTTAATAATTTCTGTTCCTCTTATTAGAGCTGCTTAAACAACACAACAAAAGATGGTAAATAATTTGCCTAGTATGGATGTTTATTTATTTGCAGTGCATCATTTGACTGGTTCTTTATATCTGTAATTCTTGGATGTTCTATTCCTTGATCATTCATGTGAACTCAAGCGCTTTAATAAGGAGTGAGATTTCTGTAAATTTTTTCAGGGAGTGCAACTCTCTGCTGTTACAAACAAGACCAAAGTGGTATATTTGACACAAAATTTTGTCAAGGAAGAGGAATTAAAGTTAACTTTCCTTGAACCTTCTCTGCATTTTTTTCCATTAAAGGAGAGACAGCTTACTGATAAGGAAGTATATCTCTTGGAAAATAGCATGTTTTCTACTGTAAGGAAATATCTGGGGTTCTCTTTCAGAAGTACAGTCTTCAAAACAGTGAACATGGACGCACACACACACACACGTAAGATTACATCTTTCAAAAAATGCTCTCGATGTCTGACATATGGTTCCAGTAAACTTTTTGCTCAATCATACATCATATGTGGAGGGAGCAAGAAAGAAAGAATGGTCTTATAGAAATGGGGGACTATGAAAGATATTTATCAATTATTTTAGCAAAATGAAAAGTGATTGACAATGTTACAATATAAAACTGTCTGCTGCAACTGAAAGGAGAGTGGAAAGCTTTTTATTTTTTGTAATGGGCTTCTCTCTTCCACATGAAATCAGCAATATATGTCTGTATTACTGGAAGGCATCCAATAGAGTTAGTTCCTGTTTACTTTAAATACTTGTTACTGCAGTGAATTGCAGAGGTTTTCAAAAACAGACTAGCAGACATGCCTATGGGAATCCTCTGTCTAGTAGCCTGGCCTTCTGGAGCTCTGACAAGGAATTATGTCTATTTTGTTTTTAATTCAAAACACTGAAATTTATGAAGGAATGGGGTTTAAGCATTCATCTTCAGAAGCAAAAAAAAGTAACTAATTTATTTTTGAAAAGAAGCTGGTGCTAATGTGTAAAGACCTGATTTTTGTAGCTTTTTATAGACTAAAAGTTTTAGAAGGAAGAGGAATGAAGAAAGACACTCTACAAATGTGAAAAAATAAAGCACACAATACTGCACCAACACAATTTAGGGGTGGCCACACTTACAACAGATTTAAAATTGTGCTCAAATAAGTTATTACTAATCACCATGAAAGTGGGTGATAATTCTTTTCTGGTAAGATTCAAAGTTAAACCAGTAGTATTTGCTATTCATTTTCTCTATAATATTTGACTATGTGGGTCTCAATGAACCACTCTTGCTGAGAAATTGTTGTGTCTGTCTACACAAAAGATTTATATTTAGCTACAACTACTGAATTCATGGTGGGTGGAGTCTTAAATGTTGCTTAAATTCTCAAACATAACTTTAATTTTACATAAGTTTTCAAAGGCTTTTGGCTTTAGACTGTGTTTTTGGTGGCATTTCCTGAAAATCCTTTATTGTGCTTTGTTTCAGAGTAGTCATTCCCAACCTCAGGTAATCCAGATTTCTTCTAATTTTCTGAAAATGCAGCTCAAATGTTCCTAAGTAAAAGCTTGATGGGTTGATTATATCTTATGTTAAGCTGAGACCAAAGCCTTAGTACGCATAGCACAGACTGGTCTGCTTTGTCTGTCTTGATCTATTTAAGTAGAAGCTGATAAGAAAACTTATTCTAATAACAACAATAATGTGTTGTTAGGCCCCTTGAAGGTACATGGAAGAATCCAGGAAGACAGAGGATTTTTCTTTTTTTTCATCTTCCTCTGCAGTGCATTCAGCTCCAGGACTCTGGGTCAGGCAGTTGCACTGATCCCAGAAATACAAAAAGGGAGAGAACAAAGATGACTTGGTGGACAGACATCCGGTGCTGAGGATGCTGCATGGCTCTGGGCAGCAGCAAGTCTTCAATTAACTTCTTGGGCTCCAAGTCCAAGCTTAACAGAGAAAAAAGGTCTCAACGTGGTGAGTAATTAGTCTGAATTTAGGTTGTTTTTTAGTTTTTTGTTTTGGGTTAGTTTTTGGGGTTTTTTTGTAAAACCTGAGTCCAAATCTGGACTGAAAGCTCATGAATTAAGAAACGTGGAGGATTATAGTATTAACAAAGTTTCAACAAACAAAATTAAGTTAACTTTAGTGCGTACCTTTGACCCTGCAGTGTAGCTTCATGCATCTTTATGTAATCCTGACAAAATCCAAAGGTTCATCTAAAGGCTTGTCCAGTGCTCATTTCATGTTAATATTTCCTTCACAGGGCATGACCTCGAATGTCTGTGAACCAGACACAGTTTAAATGAGGCTATGGGATCAAATATTGATTTCTGACAAAACAGATTTGAAAGAGTGTAGAATAAATTAAAAACGACCTGGGCTCAATAATGTTTTAAGGATTCACAATGGAAAAAAGTGAGGTAATTAAAGTTACTTTCTTTCTGAGTCTACCGTCCAAGATGCCTTCTAGCAAAATAAAAGGACAACCAAAATCAATATGGTTAAGAAGGAAGACAATAAATAAACTGAAAAAATCCACCACCACCCCCCAGTCCCCGTGGCTTTTCGGTAATATGTGTCTTCAAATCTGGTTATATGGACTAGTGCCCAGCAGGAAACACTACTTCAAATTTTCACAAAAACTATGTGGTGTTCTGCCTACTAATCTCAGTGGTGTAAACAGTGACATATAGAATCATAGCATCACAGAATCATTAAGGTTGGAAAAGACCTCAAGGATCATCAAGTCCAACCATCAACGCACACCACCTAACTCACTAAACCATGTCCCTAAGCACCACATCTACACGTTTCTGGAACGCTTCCAGGGATGGTGACTCCACCACTTCCCTGGACAGCTTATTCCAATGGCTGATCACTCTTTCAGTGAAGAAATTTTTTCTAATATCTAGCCTAAACATATGAGATGCCTGAGACATGAGTTTTGCAGGTCAAGACCAGAGACACTCAGCTCTGCTAAAACCACACACCTCCTGAACATCCCAAACAAAAATCTGAATCCTCCACCTCTTCCTCTCCAATACAAACCTTCAAAGGGGAACTCACCCTGTGCTCCCAAGAAGAGAGTTATTTCTGCCCAGACAAGCATACTCACGTCCGACTTTCTCTGCCTACACTACTAGGTGGTCTGATATAAACTGGAAATTACACAGCTGTGCTGATAACAGTGTTCTGCCTAAGATCAGCTTCAAAACTGAGATTATTAGCTTGAGCACAGCATAATGCTAATATAATTGTTCATATAGTTTCCAGCATAGAAAGAGCTGGCATTGTTTGGAACATGAATGCAGCGACCTGTGGGCCTGTGACGTGTCTTAACTCAGCCATGGTCACCCAGGAGCAGTGAGCTAGGGCAGATTATTGACTAATGAGTCAAGAGCCTGTGTCTTCAGAGGAATATTTTTCCAAAACATTTCCTCTTATGAGGTTATTTATCTGCTTTCTGTTCAGAAATACTTGACTTCAGATGTTGTCTTGTTGTAGGTGCTTTTACCTAATATATTTTGCAGCCCAGCACTTGAAATCCTGCTGTGACTGCACATCATGTGCTTCTCTTGATGTCTTCCTATTGCATTACTTTTTAGTGAGTTTTCAGATATGGAAGCCCATGAGAAAACCATTTAAAACTTATCCTCTACACAAGAAGCAATGTATTTCTCTAATGTTTACTTCTGTACAAAAAGAGGATGAGTGGGAATAAGCAGCACTGAAGCTAACTGGTTAAAACTGATTAAAAAAATGTTTTATCAATATTTAGGTAGTGCTGTTGGAGGATAGAGAAGGAAGTACATTTGAGGAAGGGCTAGCACGGTGCCAGGAAAAAGTAAGCCAGAACATCAGGAGGAGGAAAATCAAGAAAAGTTAAAGCCTGGCTGTAGTGAAAGATGCAATAAATAACATCAGGCCTTTGGCAGATAAACAATGCAGTTGAGCACAGTTGTGTTGGCTATGAATGCTTATCACAACAGCCTTTTCTGATCACCTGTGTACCTGGGGCTGCTGTTCTCTGGTGGTGCCTGGAATTAGCATGTCAGCAGGGCTGACACAAGACTTTTATTTAATCTTAGATTTCCATTAAGATGCAACAGCGTGAGCTGGTCTGTCCATCTCCTCACCAGTGCAGGGTGGTGGCTGCCTCTTGTGTGTTTCTGGCTTTTGTGGTTTCAACTGACTCACTTCCATTTCTTCTAAAGAGGAAAAAAAAACCATGGGACTTGGCTTTACAAACTGTTTAAAGAGCATGCCAGCAGCACTCATGACTGGAAACTGAGCAGACAATGTGTCTAGTGCTTCCAGCAGTCTCAGGAATATGAGATAAGCTGAAATCAGCAGTTTGTGTTCTGCTGCATTGCTGCAAAGCCGGTAAGAGTCACTCAGGCGGTGCTTTGGCTGAGGGAGGTTACAGCTTCTGGATCAGTTCAAGACACTGAAGTTGACGGAAAGACTTTTGGCTCCATTCCTGAACTTGAAAGTCCATGTCATCAAGGATTCAAAGGAATTATTTGTGCTATGTATACCCACATTCTCAACTTGTTATATTATTCTATTCACATGTGTAATTAATTATGGCAGATGTAATCAAATATATAGCCTGCATAAAAGAAATCCCAAAAGGTGTATTTCAAATCTATGTTTGCTAAAAATGACTAATGATTCACTCTGGGGAACACAGCAGCAACTTTTGTCTTATATCTGATTGCTGAAAAAGATTAATTCATTACCTTCATTTTTATACAGCACTATTCAAAGGAATACTTAATTCACTGACAAACACATACAATGAGGTTTTCAAAAAAATCTTTGCCTAATTAAATGTGATTAAGAGAACAATAGTTAAAATTTATTGCAAAAGATAGAAAGCTTTAGTATATTACAGAGCAAAATGATGCTTCAGAGCATTTTATAGTCATGACAATTTGTTTTCAGTATTCATAGCTAGTTACTCACAGTAACAGCATCTCACACTGAAATTCTGTCCTATTTATTGTTTCCATTCCAAATTACAAGCCATAAAAGACCCGTTGTCCTTTGAGCAAAGTCATAACCAGGTTGTCCTTCCATGATATAACATCTGTAGGCCTTTTGTGAAAGATGAATGTTGTAGAAGATAGATGATGTGTTTTTATTAACTTCAGGTCAGACTTTTTTTTCTACTATCAATCTGAATAGGATGTTTTTTACTAAAATAGTAATCTCCTAGGATGCAGGGGATGTTTTTGTCTTAAAAGAAGTAATTGACAAATTTCTAGAATTTGACTATTCTATAGGGAAAATCGCATTAATTTACTTCTGGCGTCGACCCACTAAAAATATTTTAGAAAATAATGGGAACGAGATGGCATTTTAAATTTTGGGTTGAAGCACTTTGCCTCATTTCATGAAGACTTAGGAACACACGAAATGTGCTGCTGGATCAGAGCAGCAGTCCATCTCAGCCCCTGTGTTAAAAGTCTCCTTCCACAATTGCAACAACCAGTTGTGAATTCTTTATTCTGGGTGTGAATGAATTCTCTGAAGATGTACATCCTTACATTTGTCTGCACTGAAGTGATAGTTGTATAGTTTCCTGCCATCTCTTCACAGCTGAACTCAGCAGGGAAAAGCTCTGGTATCTCAATGGAGTCACAGTTCCATTTTCAAAACTTGTCAGTGAGTATGTTTAGCTGTGGAAAACATTAAAAACAGCTTCTCTACCAGTGTAACTGGTTCAGGAAACATGTAATCCCTGACCACATAAGAAAAAGCCTTGGAACCCCCTTGGACAAATCTTGGTTTGTTTTTGAAATGGAGGCAAAATTGTAGAAAATGCTTGGGTAAGTGTGGAAAAATACCAAACCCATCTGTAGCATGAGGATCATAGAGAAAAGTGGACTGCTAAACTTCACAAATCTTTTTAGGTGTGTTTTGAGTTTTGTATTTAGATTGCTGCAGCTAGTGCACAATTACCTGTATGTAACAATTTTATAACTGAAGCCAGTAAGTAAGCCATAGAGAATCAACATATGCGTTCATACTGCACATTGTAGATTTTTTATAAGAAACAGCAAGTCAGGATCAGTGTTTTCACCTCAACTGCAGGAAAAAGGAGTTGGCAAAGGCAGAACTTCAGTCTCCACCTGACCAGCCAGGTGGAGGTCCTGCCTTCACCTAAGAAGTGATGACCAGCAGTGGGTAAGCACTGGGTAATTATGGAACTGTCTGTCCAGATCTCATTTGTATTCTACTAAGTGATCTCTGTCATCTGATCCCTATTGAAACTGAAAGGGTGACATTTAAACTTTCAGCTGTAAGTAACAATACAATCATGTGGATCAAGTCCTCGGTGACAAAGCTACTTTCTATTTGTGTTACTTCAGATGAATCACTGGAAGTTATCCTCTTAATTTTTTGGTGAAGCAGCAGCATATATGTAAACTTTTTCACCTGAATGGATGAAATTGGTTTTATTCCCTTTTTTATTTGTACATATTTCTGTGACAGTCTTAAAGCAGCTAGACCAATGCATACAACAGATAGACATAGGCAGCACAGTATGGCACGCTAGCACAATGTTTAAGTGTGTTCCTTCAGTTGTGTGCTTTTGAAATCCATATTATACATGTATATCCATGGAACAATATAAGCAGTGCATGGCTTACTGATATAAGCAGACAGAATTTTTTGGCAGCCTGCACATGCTCCAACAGTTTATTTCACATGCAAACTAAAATTGGATGTTCTGTTTTAGATTGAATAATCCATATATTCTTCAGGCAGGGTAGCACTCTGCTTTCCTGCTTCAGTGTGAAATCTTCCTGGGAACAAAAATTCTTGCTGTACTGAAGATGGTGTAACCACGTTGGTGCTAAAAGGAACAGAAAGGCTCAAAGAGTTTTGCACATGGGAGTATGCAGTGTCTCATTGCGAATTGATAATGTATACACTTATACACAAACACGTTCAAGGCTGCAAGTCACCACAGGCTTGTCTATGCTGAGAAACTGCATCATGTAGTATCATCAAAGCTTGTTCTACTACTAAGCAGCAGGTGAATCAATAAGACCTAAAAGGTTAGAGTCAAATCAATTACAGCAATCAGCTATGAGTTTTAACTTGACTGTACCTGTCTAAAATGTTTATTTAGGTACAAGTGTGTATATGGGTGTAAATAAGCTTTAAGAAAGTTTGATTGCATTTTCATTAATTGCAACACGCAGTGTTTTCACTCTGGGAAACAGATTATTCTTTCATTTCTATTTTCACCAGCACTCCCCCTTCCTATTTCAGACTTGTTTATTTACTGAATCTTATCTGTCAACAGACAGCCTAGCACATCTCATCATGTGTTTCAAAGTCACAGTCGCCTGAAATACCCAGGAAGTAAGCAGCCAGAATTAAGATGGTAAATGCTTCTAGGGAAGGAAGAGATAAATAAATAAATGATCATGTAAGAATAAAACTTTATTTTGAACAGAATACTCACAACAGGCTCTTTGCATGTGTGAAGACGGAGTTGTTCCTTTGATAATTTTGCTCTCAAGGATAAAGAGGGGAACTGAGTCTGCAAGACAGTCTTGTTCAAGGACATGTAAGGAACTGAATCAGAATAAGACACCACATCCTTTATTTAATACCTGTATGAAATCTAAACTACAAGATAGGTAACGAACAACAGCAGCTAAATTATAGATAAGTCTGACATTATGCATAAGTCATCAAGAATCTTACGTCCACTAGGATTTCTAAAATACAGGTCTGTATCGTGGCTAATGAAAGTGAGCCTTTCTCCTTCTTGTCTCTCTGGTCTTAGCTGAAAATGCATTTGAAGTATGTAGCCAGATCCACAGAACTTTTGGAAGCAAAATAGTGGGAAAAGAACAAGAATATCTTGTAAGGGGCAACTTACCATGGAGGAGCAGGAGAATCAGTGAGGGTCCTTCTCAGATTTCTGTGCATAATTCCTGAATGGACCTTAGTGGCTACACTTTTATTTCTGTTTACTGTCTGGTTTAAGAAATAATTTCTGTGTGATTAAGAAACAGTAGTCTTTTTAATTTTTTTTCCTTTTTCCCCATTCTATATGAATTTATATTGTGAGTTAATTAGGCATCTGTTTCATAAGAAAAATTATTTGATATAAGATATAGTTAACATTATTCAGTGACTTTTTATATTCTGTTTTGTGAATATCCAGCATATGAAGAAAAGGGACAATTATATTTTACTACAACATTTTTCATTAATGTCATCTGTTCTTTTAACTCAATAGATTAATTCCATTTATTGGCCACAGGGTTTTGACACCTGCACCCAATAGAGTGAGCAGCTCTGTTTGCTTTAAAAGGGCTGTTCAGGAATGAGTTCAAGGATCTGAGCCATTTATTTTACATCCCCACAGCAGAGAATTAGAAGCAACTGTTGAGGGCTTCCAGGTATGAAGGACCAAATGCTGCAGTGTGATGTCAGCAGAGGTGTCCTCCCTGTTTGTGCTGCAGACCTCCTACTCTGAAGTTAACATCATTCAGACCCAAAGCCATACTAAACAAAGGATTCTGGAGAGTCAGGCACAAGGTTTAAATGGGTTATTTTGGCAGCCAGTGGTACCCTCTGTTCAGTCTCACTCAGCTTCATTGAGGAGGATGGGAAGGGAAACATAGATGAATGTAGTTGCTGGCACCAGAGCAAGATCTGGTGGCCCTGAGCTAGCATGTGTGAGGAACAGAGCCTTCACATCAGGTACATGGGCCTGTCATGTCTCTCATAAATACTTATCCTTGTTTGAGATTCAAATGCAGTAAACATACTGTTTCAAACGACACCCTCTGTGTCTGTTAACAGACTTATGTGATTTGACTGTGATGATAAATTCACAGTCCTTTACTTTTGTGTCTACTCTGTGCCTCAGAACTAGTATTAACAATACACCCCAGCTCCCTTCTGGCAGTGTTGATGTTATAAATGGATTTGAACTCCCTGCCTCAGGTCTAAGGAGGTTTTATGAACTAACATAACTGCTCAGCAGTGACAGCTCTGAACTATCAAGCCTCAGTGCTACAGCACACTGTGAAGCTATCCAAGAGCACAATCTTATGGTTGGCATTATGTATTTTTCATTTTTTGAACAGGTTTTTTTTTCTTAATATAGAGATAAACTGTCATCTTAGATTTCTTGTTTTCAAGTGCTTGTTTTCAAAATCTAGTCTTGCTTTGAATAAATTTTTTAAAAAAAAGAAATAATGAGTCACTTAGCAGTTATGTTTCTTGTTTTGGAAGTAAAGGCAGAAGAACAAAGCCAAACCAGCCGGTTATCTGTTATTTGCATTTCGTTTGAATGCTCATGTTCTGTACTGCTGATACTGGTGGAGTAGGAGTGGGGAGGAGAGGGAGAGGAGAGGGAGAGGAG
>WKFP01015237.1:262564-307882 GCA_011057875.1 Pterocles orientalis | reverse complement strand
TTTTTTCTTTTTTTTTTTTTTTTGGACAATGCAAAAGCAAAGACACTTGCAGATGTATAATTAAAAATCAAACTCTCTGTAGCTGCAGGTCAATGAGACTGGCTACAGAACATGTAAGAACTCGGCATGCCCTGTAATGGGGTCTTGTGATCCTTTAACAGGCAAAACAAGACAAAAACATAAAAGGGAAGGTATTCTAAGAATATTCACGTCAGGCACAAGGCAACTCCATTTTCAATCTTTATTAAGCCATTTCACAGATGCTCCACTCATTTTTTTTTTTTCATAAAGACAGTGCAGTGTAGTTTTCTTGCACCTGAATTGCTTAGAATATGTCAAATCTTCCAGCGAAATCAGTAAGAAAGAACATTTAGTGCATGGTATTCAGCCATAATTCATTTGGGTCATGCTTCTTTCCAGCTGTCATTATGACTGCAAGTAGCTGGTTAAATAGGTGCACACTGGCATCTTTAATAAACTTCTTTCTATAGCAGTCAATGTTAAAACGTGAAAAAAAAAAGAGAAATTTCATTAATTCAGGTTGTTCTGATAGAAAAAAAAGGAATTAAAATTTCATTATACAAACTGCTTTAGCTTATTTTTAGGTTTACATAGGAAGACTGTGTTGGCCTTTTTTTTTTTTTTTTTTTTTTTTGGCAGGATAGTTGTTGCTGAAGGATCCAAAGAGAAATAGGTATAGCCCATTCTGGTAGGGCTGCCGAGGCACTGGAGAAAGGGAGATATGTGCTCAAAATGACAAATAATACTTTAACCAACAAAAATTCAAAGGTCTGCAAAAACTTGGCAGTGATTTAATAAAGAAAAAGAAGATAAAATTTTCTTATAGATCTCTTCTAGAATATAGATAAAAAACCATGTGAAGAAAGTTAGTAATCTCACTAAATAGTAATACTAAATCTGGTTTACTCCATGACTTTTATAGAGTCATGCTTTTTTTTATGCTTGAGAATGTATCAGATCTCGTTCAAAGATAACAAGTCTGTTTTGAGCCTTTGAAGGGGAAGAAAAAGAGGGAGAGAGATTTATGATTTCTAATTATGACTGACCAAGAGCTAAATGGCCCCTCTTTTAAAACGCAGAGTAGTAATGAAGGAAACCCAGTAAGCTGGATGCTTAGTAAAAACATATGGAGTCCTATACAAATGAGTATTAGAATTCTTCTAGGAGAAACTGTATGTTTCAGTTCACTGGCTAGTTTGGGAAAGGATATTTTATAATGTTATTTTAAAACTGAGCACTCTTGGAACCTCTCTTTCACAGGAATCAAGTGCTATCTCTTAAAAAACAAATATTGACATATGTGGGTGCTCATTCCATATGTCCTTTATTTTACAAAGTCATAGGAAATCAAATGTGAAAAAGTATGTGTCACTGAACTTTTAATGTGCTTTTACTAGAGACTCTTCCACTAATGTGTAAGACACCCAATGTAAGTGTAACTAACCATGAAAATTGCTTTCTGAGGTGCTGCTTGTTGAACTGAAAGCAAAGGATGCAGACACTGAAACAAGAATACATTTCCCATGGGAACCTCTCAACATTTCGGGTTTCCTTTTTGGACTACTTTTTCTCCTTCCACAGTGAAATCTGTGCCATGGCCCTGATAATTTTACACACTACCCATAGATTTAGGAAGCCTAAATTAAGAATTAGCAAATGGCCACTGAAGAGTTCTTTGATAAAACCAGTCACGAGTTTTTGGACTTTTATGAGACATGACTGCATAGGAAAGAATGTTTCTCTCTATTTCAAGCTGCCAGCTTATGTCCTTTTATGCTTCACCATTATTAAGCAGAGCAAGGTATATTTCATCAGTAATAAACTGAAAGCTTGTCCTTCTAGATGACATCTGAGATAAAGATTAAACTGTAGTGAAGATAAATTACCTACTCACTTTCCACTTTAATTACATTTTGCATTTATAACATTCTGCATTATTCAGGAAAACAACACAGAATGCAGTAATCAAGTAATACAATTTTTGTTTGACTAATTCCAAGTAAGGTTCCTGAATAATATTTTTACTTTGTGCCTGATTTATGTGGTTTGTGTTTAGCATGTCAAGGTCATTCCTGTATGCTATTTTGAATTCTACATATCTGAAGTACAGTGGTTTTGCTTGTAGTTTTTAGATCTTATCATTTACATTCAGCTTACTTGAAGCCACAGTGAGCACCAAGATAGTTTAGGGGACATTGCCCCACAAGAGCTTGCTTTTTAAAAAATTATTTATGCACTGAAGTTTCTGTGAAAAAAAAAGTATCCCAAAGAGGGTTCTGTAAAACATGATCAAACATGAAGCAGCAAATTCCTAAATGATGGACGTGTATTCCTTGGAGTTACTAAACTGCATCAGAAAAGGTAAGTGAGTTCACTTCTGCAAAACAGATGGAGGTTGCTCTATGTTTATCAGCTGAAGTGAAGTGCTCATGAACACTGGACTCATGACATGTCAGTGGCTGAAGATACCAAGGACGCTGGAGTACCTCATGAGTTAGACGAGTGCTTCCAGTTCAAAGCTCCAATTATATCAAAAGTGCCTCTATGTCTTTGTGGCTCCTTCTGTTGCTCCCCTTGTCCTAAAAATAACTTTGAGGAACAACTACTGAGCCCTTTGGGGATATTATGGTGCTGTGCAATTGTTTGTCTGAGTGCTGTCCACGTGCACTCATATGAAGAAAGGTGCAGCATTTTAAAAAAAGTGGAAACAGTTTCTTAATTGATATGGATGGTATGCTGACATGTATTATTCTGTATGTTTCTGAGTTGATGAATGGTTTTTATCTGCTATAGGAATTCAAATTTACAGTCCAAACTTTGTACACATAAACCAGTTAGTGTTTTCAAAGCCATTCAGTGTGTGTTGCTGACAATTCCCCATAAAATTTAGCAGTATGTTAATGTTAATTATTAAACTCTCAGTTACTGTTCTTGAGGCTGGGAAAACCTTGATGTTGATGCTCCAGTCTGACCTCTTTGATATCTTTGTGACAGGTACTCCACTCAAAAAATCCTTTTGTAAGGCAAATATTCTAATTCCTGAAAAAAATTATCTCTCTTCAACAGACACTCAGAACTGATGCTATGGGTCAGTGGCAGATAATTTCCCATATCATTCTGTCAGGACATGTTATTATCAATAACATTTTACAGATAAAAGTTTGAGCTTTCTCAGCCTCAGCACTTGGACAGCAGGTCCCAGGTGCTTGTTACACCTTGTCAGCTAACCTCCCAGATTGGCTCTGTGACTTGTCTTTTCTGCACAGTTATATAAATGTCCTCTGACATGACAGCAGTTATATTCTGTGACTCTGGAACCTCTTAACCTTCCTTACTTATAAACACAATGTTGTGAGCTCCTCCAGTGTCTCAGTGAAAGAACAGCTGGGTTTTTTTCCAGAGTGGGAGTAATTCTTGCAGTGGTTTACTGATTCCTCTCTGCTTTTCAGGGCTCTCAGACCCCAGCCAGTGTAACTGGATGCAGTGTTCAGGCAGCTGGCTGTTTCCCATGAAGCATGGAGGCAGCAGCTGGCCCGAGCGGCTTATGGAGAGGCTGGGATCTCTGACGCAGTGAGCTAGGAACAAAAGAAGGGAACCCGCAGCAATGCCAGTAGGGTGTCTCTGGAAAGTACAGAGAAGCTTTCTAAGCCCTTTAATCAGTGTTTCTGGAAGGTAGTGTAATGTCCCTGAAGATCAACCTCAAATTTAGGCTGATGAAAGTTGTGGCATGTTAAAAAGTACTGGCGATACAGAGCTTCAATTTCTTTTTCTCCCTAGAGCTGCAGTGCTGACAGATGCTATGAGGATACACATACAGGATTTCTTCTCAGTGTACCTAAATTAGGCAAAGATTAGAAAAACAACAAAAAGACTGCTTAAAAGCCATCCGGAGCTTGATAAAAAGAAGCACAAAGGCATTTTATGAATAATACATTAACTTACTGCTATTAGGCAAAGAGATGAGAAGTACAGGCTAGCCCCACTCACAGCAAGATATGAATACAACCTCCAGAAGTACTGTCCTCAAAATCCTGGCATAGCTGCCACCCAGCTCTGAAGGTGCTTTGGTTCTTAGCCTAAAAACACCACATGCAGCACAGGACTGTGAATGCCATGCCTGGGAACAGCACATTTAATTGTAAGGGTTTAAAAAGTTGATATTGCAAAGCTCAACACTGTTCTTCAATTCTCTTTTTCTTTTTGTCAGGACCTTAAAGCCAAGAATTTTACTTTGGTACCAGAGTTATTCCCATGAAGTTGGTGGAACTTGGCTTATTTACAGAAGCTGAGAGTCCATTGCAGTATGTCAAACAGGCAATCGTGTTGGAGTGATCAAAGCTGCAACTAGAGAGTTTCTTGGAGGAGCATCAGTGGGTTGTTACACAGTGAGACTGGAAAATACGCAAGTACAAGGCATCAGACTCTGCAGCAAGGAGAGATGACTTCCTGCATCTACCTAATGATCTCAATACCCAACTGAGGTACTCAGATAAACAGACATTAAAGCATTTGTCTCAGTACTGAGGCTTCATTATAGTTGTTGGGGCTTTTTTAACAAACAAGGGAATTGAGTTAATATAAGGGAGTACATTTTTTCATACTTTGAACTCTCATCCTAATAACTCCACCTGCAGCTGCTTCCTGAAATAAAAATAAACTTGCTCTTTAGGAGTTTGACTATGATAGGTTTTTAAGATTATGTTTTTGTTTAGCTCCCTGAATTCTGACTGTAGAAGGAAAAATTGGGCCCAGTGGGAGAAGATGCATGGATATTGTAGCAAGGGTGCACATTCTTCAATATGTATGTGTTAGCACCTGCCAGTAATTTTCTGCATGAACTTCTCTGTTTGCACAATGGCGATACATAACACTAGCCTTTCCCCTGGAACATTCTTATAAGTTAACATCATTTACAATGAAGGAAAATCCTAGACTTTCACTGTTTCTCTGTACTTTAATCAATTGCAAAAACAGTCTAAAAGACTTGACAGAGTTATTAGAGCAAATGGAGATAATTGTTTAACTCTGTAGAAGCTGCAGGCTTTTTCTATACATTATTTCTGGTGATCCACTCTGTTGTATTACAAGCCTCAAGTTCTGAAATGGAACAGGCAGCAGTAATATCCAGCCTCCCTATTTAAATCACTTGTATTTGCTCATCTTTTATCTGACATGTATGCCCTCTTTCATGGACCTGCATAATTATGGTTATATTCAGGTGACCCAAATTACACATGCATCTCCAAGTCTAGTGTGCTCCTTTGGCTTGAAGGCTTTTTTTTTTTTTTTTCACCTAGCTAATGGGTAGTATTAGACACAGGAACACAAGCAGAATTTGGGCTCTCTTCATGAGAGCTTTTCTATACCTAGAGTTTTGGAGTGTGCTATTCTACAAGTTTTGACAAATGCATCACATGCATACAGAGTTTGAGTAGATCTGCAGTGGTAGATCCAGATGGTAAAAAAAAAAAAAGTGAATGCATGCTCTGGTTTATACTTGCACCTACCTGTTTCAAGTAAAGCAAAACCTCATCAAGATTACACAATTTGGTTTGACACATTACAGAGGCTTCAAGTCTTGCAAGAAGGCAATCGCAAGAAGCCAGCTCTTATATCTCCCTGGAAATTCTCCATTTTAATTTTCCTACTTAGACTGAACAACTCTGTAGCACTAAGTTAATTTCCCTGACTTTTCACCCCTAAACTGAAAATACCATTCTCTGTTTTTGCTCACTTTTGTTCTGGTGATATTATGTATCACTGAAGAAGATATTGGGAATAAGATTTGTGCTTCTTGTGGATTATGAAGCTGTTAAGATAGTGGTGCTCATAGCTGCACTGTAAATTTTCCTGCTAGAGGTTTGCATAAGTGTAGGTAAAAGATCTTTATGGGAACAATAATAATAATAAATTTAGGACAGATGTTGATCAGTCAGGTTTATTGTATGCATTAATAATACAGAGCTATGAGATAACTTCGAAACATTTCTATAGTGTTTTTGCCTGTTTCAGATTCCTGAAAAATAGCACTTTGTGTTTCTTTGCTTGCACATATGTGCATGAGGAAAGCAAACCTGACTGGAAACCAGATATTTCTGTGCTGCAGCTAGTGCTACAGGCTACAGTTTAAATCTCTAGCTGCCAAGATGCAGCTAGAATGAAAACAACCTTTCGTAAGTGCCCCAGTTCTATCAACAGAATACTTCTGCATATTTGCAGGTATGGCTTCATTTACTGCCAGTATGTAGGGGTGTAACTAGTAGAAGTTTGTGATTCAGTGGCTCTTGTGGTGCCAAACCAATATGCTTTTGACGGAAACTGGAACATGAGTGTTTCATTTCAGATGTTGTTGGGTGCTGAATCTGGTGAATATAAAATATTAATGATTCCCCTCTTTTCTCTTTTGTTGACTACTAACAAATGTTTGAATGGGCTATCTTATTCGCTCTGTTTTAGTATATTTTTGCCTTTGTCAAGGGCAGTATGAAAGCAAGTAAATTGAGTTTTCAAAGGGGCTGACAGGTTCTCCTTCAGTGCACGTATGTCTGTTGCTTAAAAGTTACTTCGAGTTTGTATGACCTCTCCAGATTGCAAGTGTCAGTAGCTTTACCCGACTGTGTATTTTTTACACTACCGTATAGTATTCCATATGAAATCCTGAACCTGTTTGACAATCTCTGTGTGTGTGTCCTTGTGCACGTACATGCAGGAAGGACAGGGGCAGCCTACCTTGCTTTCTTAGAGCTTATCACATAAAAGGTTTTGATTTCTTTTGAAGAGATTTTAGAAATCATAAAACTTTGACATGTCTTTCATAACCACAGCAAAAGTAAGAAGCAACTGGTTCCACAATATTATATTTGACAGAGCAGAGAGGAAATAAATAGCTCCTGTTAAGGGAGTGAGCACAGCTTTTCTGAAATTGTTTGTGTCCAAAGGCATCTAGATCACATTTGCTAAGCACTCTGAAAATGCCCAGAGTGAACGAAAGGAACAGACTAGCCTGGCATCACTTTATTCATATACTAAAAAGCAATTTGGAACTTAAAAATAAAAATTAATGGTTTTTTCTCTTGAAGGGAGTAAAGATACTTCTCAGTCTCAAATTCTTAAAAGGTGCTTACCATGGTAAAATGTTCTCATTAATGAGTATATTTCCTTTACAAAGGAAATATGACTTACTTTCTGCTTTTTTCTTAGGCCAGCATTAAGCCCACATGAGGTGTTATAAGAACTGGAGGCATGCAAAACTTAAATAACAAAAAATAAGTAGTCAAAGTGTTTTTGTGTTAAATCTGAGAACGTATATTTGGAGTAGGAGGTTTTCCTCTTCCTGTACAAGAGGAAAAGTAGAAAAATTAATGTCTATTTCGTGAGGAAGGGAATCAGAACCAGTATTATTTTGCTGATGAATCTTCTAGATATGCTGCCCTATATAACTGGCTCTGATACAGACATGGATTGGAAAGAGGATGGGGATGTCCATTTCTCCTGTAGTATGTCAGCCAACAGGAAGACAAAGGCAGCACCTTTCTCTGGTTTACTTAGATGTTCAAAACTATTAAACTGAGAAACTAGGCCGGCTGGAAGTTCCTTACTCAGCCTTGTGAGGGTGGGTTGAGACAGGAAAGAAACAACTCATCTGTGCTAATCAGCATGAGAAATCTATTGCAGAGGAGCTATGTATCTGCAGAAGAAACTTTTCAACAAAACAAATAAGGCAGCCCTGACTTAACACTCCTCCTGCTAACATAAAAGCCTTCTTTATCAAACCCTGTATTTCAGAAATGTAGGCATTTGCAGCATGATAGGGTCTAAAATAGTTTCGTGTTGGCCAGGGTTGGTTAGGAAGGCTGAACACAACATCCAGCGTGATAGGAAACATCCATTCTTCTGGAGATATAACAGAGCAGTGAGAGAAGATCTTGCTATGATTTGGAGAAACAGACTACCAGGAAGAGTAACTTTTCTTCTGCTTTTTAATGTAGCAGTCTGCTGTCCCCAACACATTTTATAATTTCTTCCCCTTTGCTTTTACTGCATCATCCTCTGGGGAAATACATCTTTAAAGCCAGAATGATGCTGGGGAGCAGCTAGCTGGCATTTGACTTTGAAGCAATGCTTATCCATAGAGTGAGCAGAGGAGAAGAAAGAAAAGCTGTAGCAGAGGGTCCATCACCCAATGGAGACCCAGCTGTACCCTCTTCTCACTCTGCAACATTAGTTGTGCAGTTCTATCCAGTGCTACTCCTCAAACAGCTAGCACTCGTTGTTGGTACTCATGAGCAATTTACATCTCTATTTGGAAAGAAGCAGGTGATCCTTATTTTATCCATGCCAACTGACGTATGACTTGTTTTTGTGCATGGCTGTCCCTCTTCTATACCTAGTAATGCTTACAAGAAAGCAACTGTCTGCAAATATTCTTGTTTGGGCTTAATCCTCCTTTTAGTTTGGTTTCCTACGTCAAGCAGATAGACTTCAAGTAACTCCAAATTCTAAAGAACATAGGTGAATCTAAGAACACACTAATTTAAATCTGGAACAGAGCAGCTTTGAGAAAGCCTGGACAAAAAATGTCTTTTGACATTATTTAAATCTGACGGAGAATTTAATGTGTTAGAATCCATCTGATTTCTTTAAATGGCATGCAGTAACTCCCAGAAAAGGGTTCTCTCCTGCTGTTGTCACACATGAAAAAAGAGTTTGTCTGCTGTAACAAATTGATGTTATACAAGAACTTATTTCATAACTCCAACTCCAAATCAGAAAAAAAAAAAATCACATTTTTTTCTTGCAGTTAGAGGAAAACTCTCTGCTACAGAAAGTCTCTGGAACGTAGCAGTGTTTGCAAAGAAAACAAATAGCTCACATTTTTAGTGAGACTCATCCAGCTCTGTAACATATGTGAGTCCTACAGTGCAGGGTAAAGTTGCTGTTGTAAAAAGTGTCTTTTTTTTTTCTGATATGAGAGCTTCTGATCTACTAAAGGTGCAGAAATCAATAGTATGCAAATTACCGCTACCAGGGATTGGGCCAACAGCTACAGTTTTGCAGAAAAATATTTTCAGTTGCTGTCCCTGTGGGACTTAGAAGGAGGCACTTGGGAAAATGTTTTCAGAATTATTCTGTTTCTGTTGGCATGCAGGAACATTATACGTGGATGAAAAATACAAAAGTCAGGACCATATTTCTGTTTTCCTGGCTGCCTGAAGTGAAAGTGAATAGGAAGTGAGTAATTAACCACTGAGTTTTGCAGCTGCAAAAAGAGCTATCCAAATGCTTCCACATTAATTTTTAATGAATGGCCTTTGCTCCTGATCATTGTAGATAATTTCTAAACATTATGCAGAGGATTCACCATACAAAAAAAAAGAAACATAAGCTTCTTAGCAAACTTTTCATATTGTTTTGAATACTGTAATATAGTGTAATATCATTAGCAAAATAAGCTCAGAGAACTAAGCATCAGTCATGCAATAGCATAAATCCAAATTCCATTAGCCTTACTCACTCGTACCTCAAAAGAGATGCAGACCAGTTGGAGAAAGTCCAGAGGACAGCAATGAGAATGACCAGAGGTCCAGAAAACCTGACCTATGAGAAAAGACTGAATGAATTAACTAAAGAATAAAAGCTGACGAGGGATATAAATCCAGTAGGGAAACATGATACATATTAGGCAGTTGCACAGGGATAAAACCAGTTGTTTTTCAGGTCCCAGGTGAGATAAAAAAACAGCGACCATGAATTACAGCAGCAAAGGTTTAGGAAAACCATTCATGTGTAAGTACAGAGAATCAATCACTGCCAGGCATCTAAACACAGGCTGGAGAGTTGTCTGTCAAGGACAATACAGATTCATAGAGAGAACTGAGTATGCCCGAGGGCCCCTTTCTACTTCATGACTCCTCAAGGGATTAAACTCTGGGTTTACATGTCTAACCTAGAACAAACCAGTGAGGGTATCAACATTTCCTATATTAAAGTATCAAAACATACACAGAACCTTGAGGAAGTGACTGATTTGCTCATTGTTAATGCCTGTTGGAAAAAAAAAAAGGTAAAAAAAAAGAAAAGGTGAAAAAAAGCAAGGAATCTGAAGATCAGAAAATGTAATATCTTGGTACTTCTCTTTCCCCTTCTCTTGCAAGAACCCTGCTGTTGTTAACACTGTCTTGGGTCTTGGAAGGAAGGTAGAGTCTGCTTTTCCGCTTTGTTGGTTTTTTTGTCAACTACAAGAGTTTGGAGTATTTGTTGTCAGCTTCCCATTTCCTGCACCACTCTTGCATTCCTACAGCCTTTCCCAGGTGGGACAATGTGTAGAGACATCATTCGTGGGCAGTAGAAAAATGTCAAGAGCTGCAATGAGTACCACTTCCATTACCACTGAAAAATGTGAACATTTATTTCTATGTAGTAGTCACCTGTAAGCATGCTAACTGGCTAAAGTAAAAAAAAAAAAAAGCTGTGCATTTGTTGTGCTGAGGTGAAGATCAGAATCACCCTGTTTTTCTCATGTACTGCACACTGCCATAGTAAGAGATTATTCACGCTGGAATAATTTTGGAGGTATTTAGTTGAAGAATATCACAAAGCATGTTCTTTAGCCAGATTTACAGCACTGCTTATGCTTGGTCATTGGCATCTGTATCATTTCTGGTCATCTATGTGAATAAAAAGAAAGCAGAGGGGTTTTGTATTTTAATAAATTATGAATCTAGATATAATTTTACCAGTTCAGTGGTCTGTAGTTTATCTCAGCTCCAGTCTGTTTCTCTCTCCTGTGTACAGACTCCATTACCCTGAACAGCAGGATTATATTTACAAAATCAACAATTTATCTTCAGTTTACTAAAATCAAGATTTTAATGATCAGCAAATCTTGCAATGTTTAGAGTTTAGTTTTAGGAGCTTCACTGAATTTTAACTTGAAAATTTTTCCGTTATATTCTCCAGTACTTGGTTTGACTTCCAGGAAATGATCTAATATTGCTATTTGTATATCCACTGTTGCTATTAAGACACAGGTTTTTCAGGCGAGTGCAGCAGAAGAAAAAATGTGATGACTGGAGAAATTTGCTGATTAGAAAGTGGTAAAAGGGGGTCGAGCATTTACACGTTTTTACTGAAGATAGGTCAAAGAATAGTTGTTTGTTGCTACTTGCTTTTTAATTCTCTTCTGGCAGTTGAGGAGATGTTCATGTTCTTCTTTTTTTTTTTTTTCAGGGGAATTTGAATCAAATTATCTTGTAACCTAACATTCAAAATCTTGTGCAACACAGACTTTCCCTCAGAAAGGGTACCTCAGGGTGTGGTTATGCAATGGCTACTTAGGGTCTAAACATTGGTATTGACTATGTAGCTTAAGTTTTTCACACAGAGGAGGAAGACATGAGAAAGAAAACATGCTTCCTACTTCTCTAGCAGGAAGTCGTGCAAGAAGAAAGGATTATATACTGATGAGAGAGATCAAGAGATGATCTGACCGCCAGTCCAGGGGCTAGATTATCTGGCACTTACAGTTGGTGACGACATGATTGAGAGCCTCTGGGTAAGGATGAAGGGGAAAGCAAATAAATTGGAAGTTGTTGTGGGAGTCTGCTCTCAACCACCCAGTCAGGATGACATTAATTATTCTACAAGGAATTAAGGGAAATATCCAGATCAGCTGCCCTTGTCCTTATGGGTGATTTTAACTTCCTGGATATTAACTGTGACTATCATACAGTGGACACAAACAGGCCCCAGAAATTCCTAAATCGTGCTGAAGATTACTTTTTGGTGCAGGTACTAAGGGAGCCAACAAGAAAAGGTGCCCTCCTACACTTGTTTGTAAACAGAGTTACTGAAAAACACTTGAGAGACAAGGCAGTCATCGGCATAGCCAGCATGAGTTCACGAGGGGAAAGTCCTGTGACCATCCGCATCGCTGCACATTCACAGCAACAACTGACTACTACCAGGCAACATTTTCTGTGTGAGAACTGAATTTGAACTTGATAGCTGAGGTTTCATAAGACTATTGTTAATTATCACTAAAGAATCAGCTTCTGCTGGAAGCTTTTTTGACATGCACCCTAGCTCACAGTGTTATACAAAACACTTTTATCAGAGTTTTGCGAAAACTGCTTGCAGTTTTCGAGAGATTTTTGCAGTGGGATATGGTCATGCAGTCTGCTTTTTAAAGTAACACAACTTACAGTAAACAAAAATAATACCTGAAGTCTACAGCTTGTTCGGATGCACTGCCCCTGGCAAAAAGACAGTAGAGATATTTTTTCCGCATCCTAAGAGGTCATGGTAGGTGCACGCAGAGAAGGAGATCATAGGATCCAGACGGAGAACTAAGTTGACTGTGAGGGTAAGGGAACAGCCAAATTCTTCTGCAGGTCTTTATTGCTATTGCCAGAGTAACAGGTCCTGTGCTTCAGAGCCAACACACTGCAGATCTGGGGCAGAGAGTTGACAATCTTCTTATTGAGAAAGCCAGTTGTGCTCTACTGTGCCCCTGCACTGGGAGGGAAGGTCCATTTTGTTCTCCTTATTTTGGCACCAGTACCAGACACAGTCTGAGAATAATGGCTGTGCTTGAATATTTGAAAATCTTTTTGTTGTGGGGCTAATGCATTTGACTTCTCCACCACTCCCCTGTGCTCAATATCCATTCCTGGGGTGGGCATATGTATCTGTCTGTGGTGGCATTTAGCAAACAAACACCTTAATCCTGTAAAAAACACTTGATTTTTTTCAGGAACGAACTTTGAGACTAAAACAGCTCATTATCTAACCCTCTCTCCTGAGCCGTAACAAGCTTTTCTGTCTGTCTTTGGAACTCATGTACTTTAAAAGACAAAAAGAGAACACTCAGTGCATTCAGCATGTGAGTGTACACCCAATAAAAAAACTAGGATCTTTCTATTGCTGTATGTGCAACTCATTGCTTTAGTTGGTGTTACAGATGCCGTATGCTGGTCAGTTGGTCTCCTGACACTATGCAGTGAAGCACAACCGCGGCAGATTAGCTTCCCGCCTTTCAGACGTGCCATTTGGGTTAGTTGATATGGCCCATTTCAGAAATTTCTGCTGAATGCCCCCAGATATACATTTTGCACACAAAATTTACACACTCAAATGTGCAAGTTAAAGAAATAATAACATGCAGGTATGTTATACTACTTTTCACCCTTTTTCTTGATCAGCCCAAAGTAACACAGTGAATAATTATGGGTTTTGATAGTTGTTTTGGCTGAACCAGAACTTCAGGACAGAAAAAAATAATCAGGATTTGCCCAAAACACTGCAAGCAAAGGAGAAGAAACCTTTTTTTGGTTTTAATTTCTTCATTTAGAATAAAATTTGTTAAATTTTAATGTGTAAAATTTGAAATGAGAAATAAAAATATATTTAAATGCATTTTTTGCAACAAAATATTTTTGACTGGAAGTATTAATGATACTTCATTAGTTTTGGGAATAATTTTGGCCAATTTGAGATAACATTTGTCAGTTAATAAAATATTTTGTGAAATAATATTAATCCTTCCTGAATAATTTAATATACCTTTTTCTGTATTATCTGAATTTGCAGTAGAAGAGCTTATAAAGAATGATACTAAATCAGTTCAAGAACAAGTTAAGAAAACTCTTACCTTGAGAGACAGAACCTAAATTGAACACAAAGCTTCTATTTTATGGGCACAATTCCAGCTTTATGCCAAGACATTAAATATGATAGAGTGTATTACTCTGAAATTCTGGTTTGAAGGGAATAATTTGCACATTAGTTGAATTTTATATGTTCATCCCAAACTGTCAATCACACAGTATTTATATAAAAGTAA
Source organism: Pterocles orientalis (assembly GCA_011057875.1). Taxonomy (NCBI): domain Eukaryota; kingdom Metazoa; phylum Chordata; class Aves; order Pterocliformes; family Pteroclidae; genus Pterocles; species Pterocles orientalis. The sequence continues at coordinate 294,018 of WKFP01015237.1, read as the reverse complement.
GCTTTCTCAGTCTTGAACAGTGTCTTGGGACATGCAATTTCAGTCCATTTGTTCTGTGTTGCTTTGAAGGGTGCAGTGCTACATTTGGCAACAGTTTGTCGCGTTCACTGTAAATTAATGTGTTTATTAAAAAAAGATAATGATAGTCTTTTTCACTATAGATGAATTACTGGTTTCTCAGCTATTTGGAAAATTGAATAGGAAAATATACTTTAGAATTTACTTTCTCTCTCTTTTTTGTTTTGTATGTCCTAGCTGTATGACACTATCTTAAATGAAAGATGGCAGTCCAAGGCAGACTTTGGATAATTGATTTGTAACTAAGATAGACTTCTAAAGGCAGGATTTTAATAATTTAGTAAAAGTTTTGCCATTGATTTCAAAAGAGCTTTCATCACTGAGGAATGACTGAATGTTCTTACATTTACAATGTATTTGCCATATGCCAGGTGAGGTTTAGCAATATATTCAAAAGAAGACACCACATTTCTAAAAAATATATTAAAGAGTTTCAGAGCATTAATATTGGTAATAAAATACAAGTCATTTTTTTCACTCTCTTTTTTTCTTTATACTTCTTAGAATAAGCTTGCCAAGAGCTTGAGAAGAACTTAGGGAACTGAACTGGTATTTCAGAAAACGAGCATATTCAAATGAAGGTTTAAAAGTAAAACTTCTAAAAGGTTCCTGAAAGCGTATCTGCCTGAGTGGGAAACCTAGGAGTGTCAGACAAAATTATGATCCCTACCATGTATGAAATAACTTAAAAGAAGAATGTACAACTCTTGCATGAATGTAGCAATGGGAGAGTGAGAAAAACTGATGTCTCTCTCCGGCCATAAGGTAATAAGTTTGATCACCACTTTTATTTCATTTCAAAATGTCAAATGAATGAAGTTCAGACATAAAAAAGGTAAAGTGTATTTACTGTCTGAATTCAAAGAAGGTGACTGCACAATAATCCCCACTGAAGATAAGAAACTTGCAGAAAAATGGATTCCCCCTTAGGCTAGAAAGCATGAAAATAAACCAATAAAAAAACCCGGAGTTAGACTACAGTATTTGTGAGAGTTTAGTAGCTTTCTAAAAGTACATGTAGTTTTTTTCAAGAAACAAGTTGTTCCAAAGTGCAGCTTATTAATTGCACCTGCCATTAACCTCTGCAGTGTTGGCTTGAAAACCCTGTTTTGAGTAAAAAATGTCATGTGATGGAAGTAATAAAAGACGATACAGAGTTAAGCCTCCAGTGAAGTCTGACCTTTCGTTTAAATGGCTTATGTTTTTGAATTTTGATTCAAGTTAGTCTCTAGTCCTGGGAAGTGGTCTGAATTAATAGGAGCGGTGAGAACTGCACCACATGGAGTATTTTGTGAGACTGGGTGCAGTATAAATTTGTAGTTTGGGTGGAGATTGTAGAGGCCAGGCAAGGCTTACTTTGCTGCCTAAAAACCAATCCATTTTGAGATACCAGTTGTTCTCTGAGGAAGAGGTAGATTATATTTTACTCAATGTCTAGGGCAATGGGGTTCCATGCTCATTTGGTTCCTTCACATATCAAGTTCATATCAACACTTCATATCAAGTTCAGTGATTCAAAGTGACAGACCACTAATTCTGCGGATACTTGCTCTGCAGACAGCAACAGACTGTTCGGGAATCACATACCTTTGAACATAATTGCCCCTCATGCCACTGAATTTCTAAAATAATTTGAAATGTTTCAACTTGCTTCTTTCATTAATTCTGTGCAGCTATGTATGGAAAATTGTCTCTGAGGAGGTAGGGCAAATGTAAAGACAATAATATCTTTTTTCCAATGTGAGGAAGATTTCTGCTATTCAGCTGAACTAAAGCACCACTGGCCTTTAAATTGCTTGCTTGCTTAATACAAAATACTTAGATATTCTCATATAGCAAGCAGTGGGAGCACATCCTCATATCTGATAATTAAAACAGACCTAGAATACTTTATCCTTGTTTCTCTTTTCTGTCCTTTAGATTAATTGGAATGTAATTACCTGTCTTCCATGGCCCTAGCACAGAAAACTACTCTCTTCTGGCCCAGAGTGATTTGAATCACTTTAATGCAGAAAATCACTTGCTTGAATTTTAATGACCTTACTAACTGTCATTTGTGTGGACTTTGTAATAGGTGAGGTGGAAAAGAAGCTGATGGCCCTTGTGAGAAGCTTGCTATGCTTCATTGCAGAAAATCCTTTTCATACTACTAGTTACTCGTATAGAGAGATGCTTATAAGAGCTATTTTAAAATAAAAGTCTTCCAGGACTTATCAGTGCTTGCTCTTTCCAATAGATGAGAGCACAACTACACCCAGAAAACTTGCAGGGGAAGGTTCTGCCCTTCCCATCGGTAGCTTCACAGCTGAAGCTAGGGCTGCTTTCCTTCCTTGTCTGATTTTCCTTGATTCTCAGAACCTCTGTGGGTTTGACAGGGGATCTTACCTGCTCTACCAGCTACAAGAATGCCTCTTTATAATCTGAAGTAAGCAGAGGTACTCCATTTTGCTGAAGAGTTGTCTTAAGAAAACTATGACCTTGTGTTAGGTGAGTGTTGCAACTTTCTCTTTCTCAGATTTGGCCATGGTGTGGAGTTATGCTCATAACTGAATTAGTCTGTCACTAAGCATGTGACAATGCAGATAGATTTAGTAACACAAATTAGCTACTTCATTCCTCAAACTGTATCTTGCTGTTCTCGTAGAATCATAGAATCATAGGATCATTAAGGCTGGAAAAGACATGAAAGGTCATCAAGTCCAACAGTCAACCCACACCACCTAACTCACTAAATCATGACCCTAGGCACCACATCTACACGTTTCTTGAGAGACCTAAGCACCATATCTACACATTTCTCCTCCTGTTTCGATAAGCATTTTCTAAAATTACAAAGAAAACCTGCTCACAGGCAGAGAAGAAAGTTGCTTGTTTGATTTGTTTCAAAGGAGTTCTGATTTATTAAAGAAAGGATGAAACAGTATTTTTTAGGAAAACATGTAATGTGTGATCTGAGTTTACTTAGTGTATCTGACTGAGTTTGAAGACAACTTGAAAAAAACACCCATAGTTCTTAAAGTAAGATGCCGAGGAAGTTCTTATTTAATATTAGCAGTGATAATTGTTGGAAATTGTTGCCTTTCTAAAAAAGAAATCTGGATCAGAGAGTTCTCCCCAGGACATAGTTATCTACCATATTAATTCTGAGTAAGCTTTTAAAAGCTTCCTAGGGTGATGAAAAATTGCTTTGGTTTAGGGTTTTTTTACAAGTTTTTTTTTCATTTTTCACTGATGTTACTTTACCTACTTTCTGAAGCCTTTTACATTTTTTTCTTTTGACACTTCTTTAGTTATCTGCAGCAATACAGCATCTTAAGGTGTAGCATGCTCTCTTATCGGTATATATTTGTTCAGGCTAAAAGTCCCTGGGGGGATTTTTAGCTTGTTTTCTGTTTTCCTTTAGTGAAAAGGAAATGTAACATGCATTTACATTTTCTTTGTTTCCCTTGCATCCCTTGTTTACAATTCTCTACCTTGTTCTTGCACATCATTTTGTGAGGAAGAAATCTCATCTCTGTTGCTCACAGAGTGTCACAGTAGAATTCACTCAGGAGTAGGGGGCTAACTGAATGAGTCTGCCCACAAGCCGTGTGACGTCCTGGTTCACATGGCTGCAGAGACTCCCTTTCTCATTGAGGTGTCTGCCATATGGCACGACAGGATGCTTTGGTACTTTCTTTTTCCGTTTTGTCCCAGAAAGTACTGGCCCCAGCAAGCAGTGTGGGAATCTTCTTGCTGTTCTAAACTCTTCTTCCTTGCTTACAACAGCTGTCTATGAAAAGTTTAAGAAAACTGGATCTCACAGACAAGCAATGATATCCTTTTTATTTTTCAGATTTTATTTTTTTTTGCCTATATAACTGCAAGGTTTTCTTTGCCTGTTTCAAGTGCAAGATCTTGGATGGCCTAAACTCATTTGTCTCCCTTCCACCTATAAAATCCAAGATCTCTTTCAGTGGTGTTGGGCTGACGGTTTGACTTGATAATCCTTGAGGTCCTTTCCAACCTTAGTGATTCTGTGATTCTGGGTCCAAGACCAAAATCAAGGAAAAAACACAACAGAGGAGTGTTTGTTTGGAGACAGCAGCCACTACGCTGGCCATTCTTGTTTAACCTTCAAAGGTTTCAATTAATCCTCTAATCTCTCAATTAAACATTTAGCTTCAACAAAATATTTTTATTTTCAGTACAAAGACAGATGAAACATTACTAATATGTTAAAGGAACTCAGGTCTAACTCAAGACCTCTTGGGATTTTCTTGGTTACTTCTGTAGGTGAAAGACAATGTACTTTCACCTGCAGTTCTCTAGACATAAGACTGCCTCTGAGCCCTTATCAATCTTTAATTCTCTTTCAAGATCTAGATCCCCATCAGTGCTATCTATTTTGCTGAAGAAAAGGCATCTTCTAGTCCAGATTGATTTCTCAGGCATCCTGCTCTGCACTATATCACAACAGGGTGGTTAGAGTGTTACTCTTCTACCACGGCTATCTTCTCTGCCTCCTGTTCTTTTTCTAACAACGTTAAATTGTGGAGCTTTGAACTCCATAAGGGCAAGAACTACTCCATTTAATTTATGGCACTGCTCTCATACACCCTTTCACTCTTTCCTTTTAATGAAAGTCTGCTATGACAGAAATTATCATGGCTGCTCTGTCACAGGCACCCATTGAAAAAAAAAAAATCTGTAACCCAGGAGCAGAGAGGAAAGGGTTTTACAGTGCATGCTTCCTCATCAAAAAAAGAAAAGAAAAGAAAAGAAAAGAAAAGAAAAGAAAAGAAAAGAAAAGAAAAGAAAAGAAAAGAAAAGAAAAGAAAAGAAAAGAAAAGAAAAGAAAGGAAAGGAAAGGAAAGGAAAGGAAAGGAAAGGAAAGGAAAGGAAAGGAAAGGAAAGGAAAGGAAAGGAGAAGAAGAAAAGAAAGGAGACTCCTTCTAAGTTTAGTAAGAATGACCCTTCAGGGAGGACAAAAAGTTCTGAGTAATGACCTGCCACAGACCATCTCTGCTATTCAAAAATGGAATTGGTTCATGTCCCTGAATTTTCTAAGACGACTTCTTCTGTAAGAGCTTTGCAAATGAAATATTTCTGCTTTCCAGTGGGTCAGCTTCACTATCAATACAGTCTTCTAATTCAGACTTTTTAAAGTACTGGAGATCTCTGAAAGAGTATCAGCAGTTGCAGCAGTTGTCACAAGATGAAATGGGCTACTGTCACCATATGTTGATGACTGATGTAAAGAAATTGTCTAGAAACCAAATCACTGCAGACGCACTATAGCTCTTCAAGGGTCTAGACATTTTGTATTTTCCCTTTCTGTGTCCAGTTCTTAGAGAAAACTCTGACAATTTTGCATTGAAAGTCAGTGAAGATGTGCTTTCCTCAAGACAGCACCCTCAGGTTTGCCCTATAATCTACAGTCTTATCCTGACACCACTGTTGGCTAACTAAGCATTTGCCATATGACTTGGTGCATCTACTTTATGCCTTATACCAGATTGTGACACCAGTATTTCTAGTTGATTTCAAATAATTTAATTCCTATGGAGGAAAGCAATTCACAAGGAGGTTAAGCACTCCCTGCTGAACTGGCAGACTCTGTCCAGGATTTGCCCAATATCTCTGCTAAAAAACAGAATGCTTTGAGGAGCTGCCAAAATGGATGGGAACCTGCAAGCCCACTATGCAGCTACACAATTGGAGAATACCTCTCTTAACAGAGCTCAAACTGCTTTGGGCTTTCTTGAGGAGTAGCTCCTACCTCCTGTACATGGTATTACATGGGAGAGCACAAGGCAATACAGAATACGACTGCACCATATGGAACTGAGATGGAAGCATTTTATATATACATATAAATATATATATGTGTTTGTATGTGTGTGCAGAACATTCAGAAAGGGTTAAAATAATCTGGTTCTCAGTAACTGTATATATGTAAGCCCCTCCAAACATAAATTATGCATTTTGACCAGCAGCCACTAAGAACACAACTCTCTCTGTAAAGATACTAAAGAAATGATGTAATGGTAGCAGCAGTAACCTAGTAATTTGTGAGCTTGTCATGCACACAAAATGTATAATCACAAAATCAAGGTATAAGTGAAACAATACAAGAAATTTGGTATAGAAGTAAAGACTGATATTCTTATAACCATAGACATTAAACACAAATAGTAACTGTAAACCATTGGGAGTGTAAATTTACAATATTGAATTACTAAATGCTGGGTTGTTTGGAGTTAACTTTGGAGTGACTGGACTGTACTTCCTTAATATATTTTTTGTGCACCAAGTTGCTATCAGACTGCAGGTTTCTGTAGGATTAATGTTACCTCTTTTTTTAGCAGACATGTTCAGATCTAACTGCACGTAATTGCCTGCTACACCTACATCACCAAAGGGTTTTAGCCCTCAAAACTCTGCAAACATAGACCTTTTAGGGCGTGTGCCATCCAGCACTATAGGATGGCCCACACACTGGAGGCAGGGCTCTGACCGCAGGTGCTTGTATATTCCCTAATTCAGACCACAAATAATCCTAATTTACAGAGGCTCCTAATCAAACCTGATGATATTTTTGCACAGGTAGCACCAGCCTCTTTACAGTGTGAGTCAAAGAAGTGGCCGTATGATTTTTCCATTGGAATAATAACAATCACCCTCAGAAGTTAATGGACTGGAACAAAAAACTCAAGCTAGTTAGTAACTTTCCATCTCACATTAACTGTAAGTTATACTCCCACTCTGAAAACTTTTATGAAAAATTGAATTGAAGTGACTTGACATCACAGAAAACAGCTGCTTTTTTGCCACTTGGGCTGTCACTAAATGATGATCTGTCAGTTTTTCTGCCTTGGTTCTCTGGTTCTCATTCAACTATAATGAGACACACCATTTTTCAAGCTTTCATGGTTAGACTGACTAGGTCATTTTTCTGCTAGAATAAAATGCTACTGCACCTCTAGCACAGAAAAACACTGAATATCATTTTGGCAGAAAACTGAATATGATAAACTGGAAAAGTGAAGATCATTCTAAACTTCATAATATAAAGTGATCTCACGATCCAAAGTGAGAGAAACATGGGTAGTGCTCAAAACTGCTCTGTTCAGGAGTGTATGAGGAGTGAAGAAGAGCGTTTAGTTGTTAAAAGTATTTCCTCTGCTGTGTTTCTATACGAAGGTTATGAAGAAAGGAAAAGGCCAGATTAAAAGCTTATTTTTTTTGGCGTAGAACAAACCAAGGAAGTAACAAATTCAGGATTATTGATTATTTGTTTGCTGATTTGGATGAATGGCAATGTTTAATTTGTACTTAATGCTGCGTGCTGCTGTATGTCTTTTGGAGAGGTATTTGGACAGGAATATCAACACTAAGGAGATTGTGGAGTCAAAGTGGTTGAACAAATTGCTTCAGATGTATGTGAACAGACAGAAAAATCTACAAGCAAGTGGAAGAAAATGTATTATTCAAGAGGGACAGAATGGGAATGAAAAGGCTAGGATAAGGATGGTGATTGCTGCATTAACAGCAAATTAATGGTCTCCGTGATCGCAACAGTTGTCACCTAAAACAGAAAAGAGATCAGATTTAAACAATTAAAGCTTGTGTGCTTCTCATGCCATTTTAATAGGAAACATTCTGCTTCCACGCATTTACAGCATCTTCAAGTGCAGCAGTGTATACATTTCTCTGCCTTGCAGTGGCCGGATAGGCTGGGGAGTTCTCCTGCTCTTCTAACAGACATGAGGAAGAGGCAAGCTACAGAGACTCCTGCTCTCAACACTGAATCTCCTTGATTTTAAAACTGCTTTAACCTCAAGTGAGAAATGTTAAAAGTAAATTACAAAAATTATAAGGCAATCAGTACTCCAAAATAAAAGGCCAGATGAAAATTTATCAAACCAGATTTTAACTGACCAATGTTTTCATTTGCATGTCACAGGTGGCTTGAAAACTGCTTGGACTGATGGTCTCAAAAGGTAGTGGTCAATATACTGAACACTGGGCAACAGTCCAGCTGATAGCTGGGAACAAATGGAGTAGTCTAGGGCCTTTTACCAGGAATAATTGTTTTACATTTCCATCACTAACAGGGATGTCAACACAGAATGCACCATCCAAAAATTCACAGATTGTAGTAAACTGAGGGGGTGAACAGTGGACATACTAAACAGCAGAGCTTTGATCCAGAGGAATGTTGGGAGGCATGAGTATTGGGCCAACAGAAAATTTGTGAAGGTGAACAAAAAATACAAAGCTCTTTGCATGGGGTGGAATAGTCCCATGCATCAATACATGACAGGCGCTGACTGGCTGAGTAACAGCTTTGCTGAAAAGGACAGCAACATGAATATAAACCAAAAGTGCACTACCATTGCAAATGGGGCAAAGCAAGCACTAAGCTACATTAGAAGAAGCACAGCTGACAGATTGAAATAGGTTATTATCCACCTCTACTTGTCATGAGTGAGGCTGTACCCGGAACGGTGTTTAACTTTGGGCCCCTGCAGTTCAAGAAGGATGTGGAGAAACTGAATATGGTTCATTGAAGGGCTGTCACGATGAGCAGGATCTGAGGTTACATACCCAAGCCACCATCTGTGAGTGCTGCTTCTTACTATATTGCCTGGCACTACCAAGAGGAGCTTGGACCTATAACCTTTGTACCTTCTCTTTCATAGCTATTCGATTAGATTCATCTGCTATTGGATCACCCCTTAGCCTCTTCTTCAACAAACTCTACCAGTCCAGCTCCCTCTGCCTCTCCTGTTGGGGATGTAACCTAGTCTTGGGGTATTCAGATTAGGAAAAAGTTTTTAGTGAGAAAAGCAATGAAGAGCATGAACAGGTTACCTAAGGAGGTTGTGGGATCTCCATTGTCAGAAATTTTCAAGACTTGGCTAGACAAAGCCACAGCTGATGTGATCCAATAGTGGTGGCAATCCCATTCCAAGCAGAAGCTGGATGAGATGAACTCCAGAAGTACAATCCAACCAATGTTTCTGTGACTCAATATAGAAGCTTCACTGCACAATTTATTCTTGATTGACTAAGACCCACCATTGACTCATTACTTCTTTGAACTTGTTTGTATAAGCACAATATAATTTATTTGCTCCATATATATTTTTTTTCTGAAGTAACATTACACACAGTCTTCTTAAGTTCTGTGCTGCAGAACTGGTGGCCTACCATTGTGGATTTTCCTGGTTATCTGCAACAAACATCACCTTTACTTCATCCAAAACCAGTGCCAGTTCTCCTCTGTATTCCTACAAATCCTAGGGTAGCATCTGAAGTTTGTGATAGTCAGGTCTGTATTGATATGTATCTTCATGCTTGTACCATACTTGCTGGAAAATAAAACAATATGTTCAAGGACCAACTTAAAAAACTACCAGTCCAAATACAGTAACAAACAAATGTCTCTACATTGCTCTTATGCTAATTTATTGGAAGCAGAAAGAATCAAATAGATACTTCTTCCAATGGCATCTGTGGGTAGGATGGAAAAATGCGTTGCATTATTTGAGTAATTTTTGATGAGTATTTTGAGTGTTAGGGCAGAATTTGCATTTGCTGTAATACAGAGATATGATGCAGGCTAAAATCTCGTATAAGCTTCCAAAGTTTAATTGCCTGGCTCCTTTTATATTTCAGAATCAGCATGCTAAAATATACTACAGTCTTTTTGCTGTGTTATGGACTTGAGGTGTTGAATGCACTGAAAAACTAGATCTGAGCACACATATCAAAAACTTCTTTCAATTATGCTTGTGCATGTAAATGCAGCAGCAGCCTTTCCACAGTACTGGCACACTCACCCAACTCTGAGGGACTGATTAACTGTCAATAATCTGCTTCTTTGGCTCCTCCTTCTACACAGCTTCTTACAGCCCCTCCTCTGTTTCCACTGACAGCTGTTGAAGTGGTAAATATCCTCTCTGTGCTTGAGCAACATGGACATGGGATTCAAAGAGATCTCAGACTAAATTTGAGCAGGGAAGTGCCTGTGCTAACTCCCTCTGCCTTCCTTTTTCTCCCATAGTGGACCTATACCGCCTGCTCATGACTCTGCCTGTCTTCCTGTATCACTACTGGGATTTTATCTGTTTATGATTGATTCCAGAGAATACTTTCTTCTGACTTTCAAAAGCTACTGTCAGAGGATAATTCAGCTGTTCAAAATGTTGTGTGGTGGAGATGGCTGTAACCCTGCCTGGAGGGTGGGCACTGGGGGTTAGCTGGAAATAGAGCTTAGGACATTGGGGAATTGTGTAGGAGGAAGTCTTAAAATTGACATTTTTAAAGACAGGTCAAAATAATATTTTTGATCATATGATTCCTCATACGAAAGGGGAGGCTGGTATCAAATTTTCATTGACGTTTTATTTCTCTTAAGAGCTGGAGCTCATACTGGGATACCACTCTTATCAGTTTGTAGTCTTCTGCAGCCATGGGTGTTTTTCCATGGTGCTGAAAAGCTTTCCAGCCACCAATTTTGAAAGATATATTATCTCAGCTCTGGTTTTTAAAACTTAAGAAACTGTTTAGGCAATGTACATTAGACAATACTCCTGTTATCTATGACTAAAAAAACTAAATATTGATGTACTTTCAGGCATGAGAGAGCAAGGATCCTTTGACTGATTTTAACATCATATGATTTAGTTTTTGTTAAGTGAGAGCCAGAGGCACGTATCCATATTCTACCGTAGAGGTATTTAGATGCACATACATCTTCTCTCATTTAAAAAGTGCTCATATAACTTCCTTTACCTTCTAGTCAGAGCAGGCTAATGGTGCACCACCTCTTCAGCGTCTCAACTGAGTTGCTAAGCTACCATAAATCTATTGCTTCGAGTCATGTACCCTTATCCCACAAATATGAATGGCTAACACACCAAAACAACCTTGCCCCAAAATTGCAGAGCATAAGTAGAAATTTTGAGGTGAGTGATGGCTGTGGGTGGGAGAGAAATGGTCTTTTCTTTCCTTTGTTGTAACCAATGTTACATTTTTGTGACTACGTCAAGGGAAAAATCAAGTATGGAGCATTGTCTGGATAGCTTCTGGGTGCAGAAAGATAGTAATGGAAAGACAAATGGGGATGAAAACAGAGATAATGTGCAGAGAAAGGGAGGAGCCAGAAGAGGGATAGACTGACAGACGGCTGGAGCAAACGGGGCAGTATCCTCTGGAGGTAGCTTCTCTCTATTCTTGCCAACTTGTCCTGCTCTAGCTCCACCTGAGTAGGTGAAGGGGAGAGATCCCCGTGCTGTGGGCACTTCCAGCATGGAGGGAGGTGGTGAAGGAAGGGATGCTGAGTGGCTGCTTCCTTGAGATAAATTGAAGATTACACATTTCTATCTGCAAGTGTAGAAAAATACCTAGTCTGGGGAGATGCTGCTCTTCCACGTCAGTCTTGATACAAATTTTCTCCCTGCTCTCGCATTGTAGCTATATCCATAAGGTATGCAAGTCCTGTCTGTGGCAGGAGTTAGTGTACATTGGCCCAGGGATCAGTAACTAGATAATAAATCTTTTTGAATCCTGACTTGCATCATGTCTTGATAGGAAAGTAAATCTCACCCTCTCAGTAGTAAGCTATTCTTGCATTGCAAGGATGCTGCTGGTGAATTATGTTTTCCAAACTGATAAATGTAGGATTTCCTGTGCCGCAGGTTATTTTGCTTGTCTTGGGTGCTTATGCTTCAGTTTTATGAAGCAATCTGTCTGGGGAAAGGCCGAGAAACAATTAACTAAGGTTTTTCTTCTGTTATAGGTCTTTGTAACCATGGATCCATAGCAAATCCTGGTGCTGGGATGTTTAATACAAATAGCTGTGCTTCCACAGGCATGCTGTATTCCTGTGTCTCTCTATAAGTGTTCGTTTGAAAACCAGTTAATGCACAGAAGAAAAAAAAAATGAGAGGCTGAAGAAAATAGACACTTGCATCAGATACAAACCCCTCCACAGCCTTCCTGGTAGTTGACTGGAAATGTTCATTCAAACAACTTCCTTGAAAACATTACTCTCAGCTGTAGTGACTGACTTTCCTATAGCTTGTATAGCCTTAAAATCCACCTGTAGTTTATGCTTTGTTCAATATATTTGTTTTCCAATCCTCAGTTACAATGCTTGAAGAGGAAACAGCAAAACAACTTGTGCTCCTGTCTTTTCATATTCATTTGGCATTCTATTCCTCCTTCTCAAGGGCTTTGCCTGACAGACTGCACACAAGCTGAATTTCAGCTCATACCAGGTAAGCACAGTGACATGCTTTCAGATGGACTTTTCGATTTATTGACACTTTTGTGTCATCGCCATTGTATAAGCCAAATTTCTTACAAGTTCAGCTTTGTCTCCTGTTACTTTCTTTCATCTGTTCTAAATACAGAATTTTATTTTTCTGCCCGACACCCTAATTCCTGATATTGACAGGGCTTCTACAGTCAACTTTATCATCTTTTCTTTCCTGGAAATAAGAAGATGAAGAAGGCTATTACCTGGGAAAAAAACTACTTTTTTAAGGACAATTTATTAAGCCATTTGTGACTTTGTTTCTTTGCTCTGTTTTTGATCCTTAGATGGTCTCAATTTCTTAAAAATTGTGAGAAGCTTAGGGACTATAATGTAAGCTTGCAACAACACATCTTGCAAATGGCATAGAAAAATGTCATTTCCATGCCTAACCAAGGCATAGAAAAGTTAGCAATGCAATGAGAGTTCTGGGAGAGAGAACCAAGAGGAAATAAGTATTCTCTTGCTTTCTTGTTCTTTTCTTATTTTACCAGATATACAAGGGAGAGCAACTTTGTGTCACTGAGGGGGCAAGAGTAAATCACAGTAAATCACAGTCTGAAAAACAAAAAGCTACCAGTTCTGCTGCAGGAATTCTATAAGACTGTTAATACAGTTCTGAAAGATGGTTAATTAAAAATTGGTATTAAAATACTATTCTGGGGAGTTAAAGAAGGGAAACAAATCGACTTTCCTGTAGCTACTGGTAGCTCATGCTGTATCTGAATCTGCCGTGCCGTGTGATGTTTCAGGGAGGCTCAGAATCAGCAGCCTCTCGACTCTGCAGCTCCTGAGCCCCATTGGCTGGAAGGCAAAGCAGAGGCGGAGAGAGCCCTGAATATTTTTCTCCTCCACACACCATAAAACAGGCAGGCAGCATGCACTGTCTGACAGCAAGACTGGTGCTTGCAGTTTGAAATTAGTTTCTGCTCCGCAGTAGTCACTTGGGCTTTTTATGTTTGCCTCTCTTAATGGAAGGGAACAAAAAAACCTTGCAGCATACCAGTGAACTAATCAGGAACTGACCATAGGGGAGAATCTGATGCAAACTTACAGACTGTTGGGACTCTGTGACATAGATCACCAAGGTAAATGTGATGATGATCAGAAGCTGCATCTGTGAGAGCGTAAACCAGCATTTCTGAGTTTGAAACCTTATTTCGTAACAGCAGTCAAAATGTTCTGAACTGCTGCCTGCCTCGGTGCTGCTTTATTTTTCTTTTCTTCCCAAGCTGAAAAGCCAAAGAAGGTTTTCAAAGGAATGCAAAAGGAACAGGAGTTTTAAAAGCAGGAAGCTGAAAGGGCTCTCCATAAGATGAATTTCACCCAGCACCGTGGGACACTCCAGCCTCTCCATTTCTGGAACCACAGCTACGGACTGCATGGACATGCCAGCGAGCCCAATGCAAAGGGTCACTCCTCAGGAGGCTGCTACGAGCAACTCTTCATATCCCCCGAAGTGTTTGTGACTCTGGGCATCATCAGCTTGCTGGAGAATATCTTGGTCATTGTGGCGATAGCCAAGAACAAGAACCTCCATTCACCCATGTACTTCTTCATCTGTAGCTTGGCAGTGGCTGACATGCTAGTGAGTGTATCCAATGGATCAGAAACTATTGTCATCACGCTGCTAAACAATACAGACACAGATGCACAGAGCTTTACCATAAACATTGACAATGTCATTGACTCAGTGATTTGCAGTTCCTTGCTTGCGTCAATTTGCAGTCTCCTCTCAATAGCAGTGGACAGGTACTTTACTATCTTTTACGCCCTCCAGTACCATAACATCATGACGGTGAAGCGCGTAGGGGTCATCATCACATGCATCTGGGCTGCTTGCACAGTCTCAGGCATTTTGTTCATCATTTACTCTGACAGCAGTGTTGTCATCATCTGCCTTATTAGCATGTTCTTCACTATGCTCATTCTCATGGCATCCCTCTATGTCCACATGTTCATGATGGCTCGGATGCATATCAGAAAGATTGCTGTTCTTCCAGGGACTGGCCCTATTCGCCAAGGGGCCAACATGAAAGGGGCCATCACCCTCACCATCCTGATCGGAGTTTTTGTTGTGTGCTGGGCTCCATTTTTCCTGCACCTGATTTTTTACATCTCCTGCCCTTACAACCCTTACTGTGTGTGCTTCATGTCCCACTTTAACTTTTATCTCATCCTCATCATGTGCAATTCCATCATCGATCCACTCATCTATGCATTCCGGAGTCAGGAGCTCAGGAAAACATTCAAGGAGATTATATGCTGCTGTAGCCTGAGAGGGCTTTGTGATTTGCCTGGCAAATATTAAACCAAGCGGACAAGTTACTGTGTACACAACATACAGCACAGACTTCCAAGCCTTCAAACCCTCTTTCTCAGCAGAATTTGGGTTAAATCTTTAAGAGTGTGCACCTCTTTCTGTCTCCCATCCCTCTCATCCTTGTATCCCATTGACGTGTAATACGTATTTCTGTATAATGTCTGTGATATCTACAGTTTGTAATTTATTGGGCTGGAAAGAGCAGTAGCACTTCACACCAGTCTGTAAGTAAGCAAATAAATGTAGTGATGAATGTGCAATACTAACAAACACGAGCAGCTGTATGTTCCAACTGCTGACAAAATAAATAGCTTGCCTGACTTGCAGTACGTACTGGCTGACACTGCTCTTTATTCTGTTGAAGTGATTATAGCTATCTATTACATTATATACAGCTTAATATAGAGCATATGCTTCTCTATTAGTGGATTAGAAGATCTCTGGAATTAGAAAGCACATTTTCTATAAAGGTTACTGCAACCAATGAGCTGTGTTCATTCATTTTGAACTCTTTTCCTCCTACTCCACAAGCAGCAATTCTGTTCTTTGTTACAGTTATTGCCTACAACAAGATTTTTTAAACACCTCCCACCCAAACAATAGAATGCTTGGGGTTTGGGGTAGGTTTTTTTCAGGATGATGATTGTTGTATATCTGAGAGTACCTTCTTGCAAAGTTGAAATTGCTCCTGGAGTAGCAGTTAACTGTGGATAGATTTGCTAGGCTGGCATCCAGGTAGACTAGCACCTTCTATTCAGCCATGAAGCAGGCACAGTATTAACATTGACAGTGCCAGCACCAATGTAAAGATTCACTGAGACATTTACCTGATGAAAATCAAGAGGGAATTTCAGTTTGAACATTCAGTCCTTCCTTGTTCTGAGGTCCTTTGGCAAACAAGGACTCTGTGCTTCAGAAGAAAATATATTCATGTCAGAAACAAGCTTCCCTCTGTTCTGAACTGTCATGTTAGCAGGATCCTTGCATAGGAGTCAAGACGTGTTAATTTGGCTTGAGCACCTCAGACCATACCGTGGAGTATATGCGCTTTGCGAGGGCAATGCTATCACATGGAAGGGATGCTGGCCAATGAGTCTGTAATTCATACTCTGTGTGTGGCAGACCTGTGTGTTACTGCTGCTTGAAGTCAGTTCACCTTTTCAGGCATCTAATCAATATGTTCTCGGTTTCACGCTACAATGTCACTCTCTGCAGATTATAATGGGGGGCCTCAGGTCCCTGATTTTAGCACTTTTGGAAGTGTTTAAAGTATAAAGTGAGTATACAGGATTCCATGAAGATGTCCCTTAACACCTTGACAGTGTCGGCTCCTATGTAAAGGCATAGAGAAATTTATTTATTTATTCCCAGAAAGTATAAAAATACGGTTCTAGCTGGTAAAAGACCTGGAAAGTTCTAATTTAAAAAATCAAAACTGAATGTAAAGAATAATTTAGGTTTTAACCCTGAATGCCTGACTTTAACCAAGATGACTAGTGAATTAGTTGGATGAGCAGTCCTATTAATTTTCTTGAAAATAACTTGTTACCCCAAGCTGTTTGTTCCCTCGTTAGAGAAAGACATACAATGAAAAGCTATTTATGAGAGCCCAATGTTTGCTACCTGGGATTCTTCTCTATGCAGAAGCTAATCTTTCAGTTATGGGTAACTTTTCAGGGGACTGTAAAACTGTGACAACATTTGGTCCTCTGTCAAAGAGCACGAAGAACTTAAGGTAGGCTCATATCTTTAGCTTTAATTTACTTACAGAGAGAGTGAGAAAGTAATTTGACTTCATGCATATATATTGGGTTTGTGTGTCAGGGCTTGGGTAGCAATAGGGAGGGTTACAGGCAGACTCCTGTTAGAAGGTAATAGAGCTTCCCTGGCTCTAAGTTGGACCTGCCTCTGGCCAAGTTCCAGCCAGTCAGCAACAGTGGATCCACCTCTGTGATAATATATTTAAGAGAGGAAAAAAAACCTGCTGGGAACCAGCAGTGGAGAGGGGAGTAGGACGTGAGAGAAATAACAATGCAAATACCAAGGTCAGTGAAGAAGGAGGTGGAGGAAGCATGCCAGAGCAGAGATTCCCCTGTAGGCCACGGTGAGAGGGCAGCTGTGCCCCTGCAGCCCATGGAGGTCAGCGGTGGAGCAGATATCCACCTGCAGTCCATGGAGGACCCCACACCAGAGCAGGTGGCTGCACCCAAGGGAGGCCGTGACTCCATGGGAAGCCCATGCTGGAGCAGTCTGTTCCTGAAGGACTGCTCGCCACTGAAGGGCCCCACACTGGAGCAGGTCATGACAAACTGCAGCCTGTGGGAAGGACTCACGTCAGAGAAGTTCATGGCGGACTGTCTCCTGTGAAAGGGACCATCTCCTGTGGGAGGGACCCCACACTGGAACAGGTGAAGAGAGTGAGGAGGAAAGAGCAGCAGAGACAACATGTGATGAACAAACCACAACCCCTATTCCTTGTCCTCCTGTGCCGCTCAGGAGGAAGAAGTAGAGAAGTTGGGAGCAAAGTTGAGCTTTTAAGATTTGGTTTCATTTCTCATTATTCTACTCTGATTTGATTGGTACCAAATCCTGTGTGATCTGATCTAGGTGTTCCTGCTCTGGCAGGGGGATTGGATTAGGTGATCTTTCGAGGTCCCTTCCAATCTGTAACATTCTGTGATTCTGTGATTCTGTGAAATCATTTTTTTCCCCCAGTTGAGTCTTTTTGCCCATGACCATAACTGGTGAGTGGTTCCCTCCCCGTCCTTGTGTCAAGCCATGCAGTTTTACACCTTTTTTTTCCTTCCAATTCTCCTCCCCATCCCACTAGGGGAGGGAGGAATGAGCAAGCGGCCGCGTGGTGCTTATTGCCAGCTGGGCTTAAGCCACAACAACATCAAAGTCCCTTGGTAGACCTACAGCAGAGAAATCAGGTCTGCTACACTGTACTCTTGCACTTGGGCCACTCCATCCACCACAGCACCTGCAACACACCCCTGTTACCTTCTCTTAGCTTTAGTAAATCATATTTCCACATCATAATGGTTGCTGTGTGGAAGATGTTGAAACAGATCTATTATTTTACATTAACACTACTTATTTTCTTCTGGAGGAAACTATAAACATTTCAGTAATACATCCCTCCCTGGTTCCACTGGGTAAAGAATAAAAAGTGCCAAAAGAGGATTAAAGCTCAAAAGGAAAAAAAAAAAAAGAATGTATTTAAATTAATAGTCTACCTAAAAATCCAATGGGCTTTATTAGCAGCCTTTCCCTCTCCCACAAGAGATGATGCCAGATATTCAAAAATGCTCTGACAATGATGCAAGAAATTGCTGATGCCAGTTTGAACATGACAAAAATCTCACTTGATCTTTGTTTTGCTTCACTTTCTTTAGCTAGTTTAGGACTATGAATTATGATATTAGGCTCCAGATATTACCTTTGTAGACCATAGATGCAGAGAGAGTCCAGTTGAAAGTGGCACAAGAGCAAGATATTGCCCCAGGTGCTCTGAACATTACACTGAAAGTCTGTCTTTCTCCCCTTAGCCTATAAGAAGGACCAGACACCTAATGTAAACATACCTGAATTCTGAAAATGCTGTACTTCCGTAAATTACTTCCAGAACTCCCAGTTGAGTGTTAAAACTAACAGTCTCACTTCTGTTTGCAACCCAAGGGGAAGAGAAATAATTAAAATTTGTACCATGTTGGTGTGGAGGTTTTCATCAATGGTTATATTATAGTTTCCAATAATGGTGTGTATCTCTTTTGTGCTTATTTGGACTAAGACTAGTCAAGACAGTTGTGACCCCATTAAGCTCTAAATCTCATTTAGAAGTCTAATTTTTAAAACTAGCTTAATCCAGAGTTTTAGCAACTCTGAGCTGGCTTAGAAGCTCTTCTGTCTTCATTTTATAAAGCTAAATTTATATACATACATTTTTAATAGCGTTTTTAATTAAAGAGGTCTTTTTCATTTCATGGTATTATCTTTTAGAGTGTAATTTATTGAAATTGCTGGCAAACCTCCTACATAGACAATTTCCCTATTCTCAGATACGCTGTTCCTTCTGAGTAGCTGAATCAGTTTCTGTTTGCCTATAGTCCTGGCAGCTTTCCAGCAGACAGCCATAAAAATTGGTATTGTGAAAGATAAATAAATTCATCTAGCTTGCTGGAGAGTGGGGACAGTGGAGTATAATCTTCCACACTCAATTTGCTGGAGATTTCTGTCTTTAAATATCTGGGACTCTAATCATTGTGGCACTTAGCATTTCAGCCATTGTCGTGTAACCATGGCACATTCCTCTGTGGCAAGCAAATGGTTTTGTCTGTACTTTACAAGTGTAAAGATTTACATTTTCCCTCCTGCTGGAGAGAATGGGCTAATGGATTTGCTCTGACTCCTCGAAGACAGTGTTTGCTTGAGCTGGGGATTGATGGAAGTGTTCTCCACCCCTTCCGCATAACTGGCTGTGATATAACACACAAAACTTCTGACGCAAATGTCTTTCTTCAAGAGGGACATTTCTTTAGCTTTGAAGTAGTTTTTGAACAAAGAAAAGGACTCCAAAAAGCACTTAGGAGGCTGTAGTTGGTCTCAGTAGAGTAGATTTTGAATAATGATCCAAGATCCCCCTTACAACTGAAACATGCTGTCATCTGTAAGCAAGGAGATGGGCTCACGTTACATGTCACTGATGGGCTCACATGTTATTGAATGTACAGCAACAGCAATGCCTTCAGTTATGCCTTTAATAGATGTGCAGAGTACAAGTCACTGAGGTAATTCTAAAATGCCTTAGTTGTTAAATTGATTCTATTCTGCAGTGTGTTTCTTAGGAACTCCTTCATTCTCAAGCTGATTTATGGTGAAGAACTTTGGTCCTGTTGCTATTTATAACGTACTGTACTGCTTATAGGCTTGAATAAAAATTACAGTATCAATCCTGCTGGAAGGAGCTTTCAGAAAGTGTACCTTTAGGGATGAAATCTTGATTGTTTGTCCAGAAATTACGTCAGATTTTAAATTAATATTCTGATCTCTTCAATCACATCTCAAGTATCCTAGAGTTTTCTCTTTGGTTTAAATACTTCTCTCACTTATTTTAATAAAGGAGACTTCACGTCACAGGAACTGTCTACTGCTACTGACGGTCACATAAGCCAGGTTATGAATTGATGATGCTTGGGTTTTTTTTGTTTCAAATGTTTCTGTTGATCTAGCTGTTTTTCTTATTTTTGCCCGCTCTCTTCACAGAAGAGATTTTTAGATTTGAGGGTTAAAAATTGCTCTCTTCAAGTTTGTAATGTAAATGTATTCATCAGTTCCACTTGTACCCGTTTGTTCCCTTGCAAACACTGTTCACTTCTTTCAATTGTTCCCCTTCATGCTTGGCATATTTTCTGTATCTGAATTTTTCTGGACTGACATCTATCTGATTTCTCCGAGTCATCCTCTGGCTGTGTGGCGGGTTTGCGTTTCACGGTTCCCCTCAGCCCTGGCTGCCGGGCAGCGCTTTGCCCTTTCTGACACAGGCTTTCCCCGAGGCGCCCGCCCGCCGCTGAGGGGCTCAGCTGTGCCCTGCGGTGGGGCCCTTGGAACTACGGCTGTGACCGGCACGGGGCAGTCCCGGACCCTCCTCACAGGGGCCACCCTTTGCAGAACCCTGCTGCTGGTGGTGGTGGTGGTACCAGCACCTGGGCATCTGCACCCAGTAGAAGATGGTAGCCAACAGTACTGTCAGCAGCATTTCAGGTGAGGTCCCATTGCTTTGTATGTCGTAGCTCAGTTCCACAGAAAACTCCTCACTTATTTCTCTTTCACGTCCACGGCTTCAGTGTGTCTCTTGCCCCACCCTGCCACAATGAACTAATCAACCCAAAATGTTCCCCTCTTGGGCTCTTTCTGACTGAAGAGCTCTCACTGTAGAGCTTCAAATCCTGTTACTAGCTTCTGAATTAATGACTTCAGACATCATACTGTTGAATCCCATCCTGTTTCTATTATTTCAGTCCTCAGAATGATCCACTCTCCCTAACTGATTTTCAGATAGTCCTTTCCGTGGAAATTGCAGCCAGCCCTTTCCCACTGAGATCTGACCTTGGCACGTTCCTCTTGACACAGCCCTGCGGGACCCACAGACTGGGCTGCAGCTTCTACTGGCAACGTAAGCAGGGACCCGGCATAAACCTTGCACACATTGTGCTGTACATCAGTGAAAAGTAATTTAGGTAGGTTTCCAGGTAGCAGAAAGAAAACTAAAAATCACATATGTGTGCAATTGGCCATACTTAACTATTTTTGAAACAAACACATTATAGTTTATTAGAGCTTTATTCTTTATAAAATGCAGTGGGTGAGTAAGCAAATAGAAGTTCAAATGCATTTGGAGCCAGTATCAGCAGAGTACAAACAAAACCCTTTATTCGTGCAATAGTCTGCAGCAACCATTTTGAAGTGTGAAAGAATTAAAACATATTATGAAGATAATATTTGCTATAAAAATGCCTTCTCTTGCAGTAACACAGTTTCGAGATTTCTTCTCATGCTAACACAGGTCATGCACAGTACAACATACGTCCCTCGAGTACATAATAAAAAAAACAAACCAGCAAGCTTTCTGAAGTTGCATTCAGTACAGCCTGAAGTCTGATTTATCAAATTTGGTTTTCCCCTTGAAAAGGGAGACAAAAGGAAGGGTCTGAATTAAAAAAAAAAAAAAGCCAAAATTAAATTGCTACTATTGAGGTAGTCACTTTCCATGCTTTCCTGATTTTGGCTGGGCCAAGGGAGTCTGAAAGCTTTCTGGAAAGCAGGAGCTGTGCAAATATCTGTCCATAGATTTAACTGCCTGTGCATAAACCTGCCAAGTTCTGATTGACTAGTGGGTTTTTGCATTAACACAATGAAAGTCTTCTTAGTGTATAACATACTTTATCACTGATGCTTCTAATTATCTGGATACACATACAGACACAGTAAAACTGGAGAAAAGCCTGGCTCTGCATGAAAACAAGCACAAATAATGCATGTTTAGTAGAAAGAGATCTTTACTTATTATCCTGAAGTTTTTACTGGGGAGATGAGGTTAGTATCGTGGGTTTGTTATGATTATTGTCTTCAGCTTCACCCATGGAAATGCAATGCTCGCAAGTAATACAAACAGCCTAATTTTCCCCTCTAAGACAAAGATGCTGGTTCTCAGTAAGGATTGCCTGCAGGCCAAATAGGATGTTATTCCATGCAATATTAAAGGTACTGCTGGTATAAACTCTTCTTATTTGTGAACTAGCAGTGCATATCAGTACATACCAGCATTGCACAGATTGGGACTATTAATCACCTAACAACTGCCCAAGGCAAAGGATTGAGATAGTAAATTCATGAGAGGTCAGCTGAAGCAAGAGATGACCCATCATCATTGCTTTTCAAACAGCTCCTCTCAGACTTGAAGATCATCTGGCATATCAGGAATGCAATAGCCAACAGCTAGATGATTCAAGGGTGGTTAGACCATGGAGTTGGACTGCTATAGAATTACAGAATCATAGAATGGTTTGGGTTGGAAGGGACCTCAGAGATCATCTAGTTCCAAGTTGTTTGCTAGAAATGGTTCCATGCTCTTACAGGCCTTATTGTGGGCCATGTTTCAAAATACCTCTTTACACCAATAAAGCCAGAGCTACTGTCAGTAGTAACATCTGCACTAGAATGAAAAGAATATGGAATTTTATATGCCATATGCACACCATGCAACACATATTTTTTAATCCAAATTTTACCTTAGTTTTCAGAAGGCTTTACCTACATCTGGGTATCAGCCAGAGACAACTTAATATGTAGGATTTTAGATGCCACAAAGTTAAGATCCTTTGTGTATTCAAATATTCTGAATATTCAAATATCCCTGGGGTATCCAAATATTGTGGTTATTTTAGGAAATCTCAGTTGCCTCTGATACATGCAGTGCCTTAGTTGACAAATACAAAATTATAAATGGTACACCATCTGATACATTCCCAGCTTTAAAGATCCCTTCAATCTCAGCTATTTTAGCTCTGAAAAAAATGTTAAGATTGACTGCATAGAACTGAAATGGTCATGTTGCTTTAGACCATATAAATTCACTGCATGTAGATATTGAAAAACAAGACCATGGACACTAATAAGACTGAGTTCATTTTTTCCTTAAAATAATTGTAATTTTTGATTTGTCTGTGGGAGTAAAATCAATGAGGAGAATAAGATGTTGTCTTATTAAATGAAATTTAGTTAGAAAGAGGCTTTTTGAGGCAAGGCATAGGATTGCTGTTTTACTGTTAACGAGCCAAACATTGTTTTCTGAAGAAAAACCAATTTCTCACACAAAAAGCTGCAAACAGGTCATATAGCAGTGATATGTTTGTACTATTTTACTATAAAATTAATAGATATAAGTACCTGATGAATATTGCACTTTAGACCTGGTCTTCTACTTTTTAATTCTTTTCAAATACCATTACTAGTGAATTAACCCTCTCCCCAGCAATTTAAGGGGGATGTCCATAAAAATATACATGCCAGGGAAAAGATAGATAAGGAGCAAACTCTTTCTCCAAGTGGAAGAAATAGAGGACACTTCATGGAGCTGATTCAAGTAGGATTCTGAAGATATGATGGAAGCTGGCTGTAGATTTGGGGAACTTACAGCCAGAGAGTGATGTGGGTGCTAAAAGTGTACACGGTTTCAAGAAAGGACTGCGCAAACTGTTAGGAGAGAAATCCAATGAGTATTACTGATTGTACACATCCATATACAGCTCAGAAAGTCAATGAGCCATAAATAACTAGAGACAGGAGAAGTATTATGGAGCAGCGTCATATGCATTTACTGCCTTCCCTAAGCAGTTTAAGGGCATATTCTTCCTGTTGGTTTCCCAGTCAGAGAAGCGTTCTTGACTAAACGAAACGTCCATTCCTATCACCTAAAAAAAAAAAAGAAATAGGTGAAGTGGAGGTGTAAAGACACAGGCCTCAGGAAAGCCAAATGATTGTCAGAGAAAACAAATAAAGAATGGTAAAAGGGTGAGGACCAATGGATCAAAAACATAGATTATGTGGGACCGGAGAGACACTCAGAGTAGAGTATCCTTGACTGTACCTACCACTCCCTTAGGTTACCCAGTGTAGTTGAGGATGGTGCCAAATGATGTTTTGTCCAGAGATGTGACAGAAGGAGGGAACAGAAACAGGCTACACCATCACCAGAACCCCTCCACCAGGCTTCTTGCTCTAGTACTGACGATAACCAACATGGTGAGAAGACTGGCAAGAATGTGGCTTGTGGGGACTTGGATGGCCACCCCCTTTGGACAATGCTGTGCCCTAATATAGGACAACAATGGGTGTTTTCAGAAGCAGCTTTCCTACAGGAATCCACCTAATGTCCTGATATGGAGCTGCTCAGGGGATGAGGCCAGTGGCCAATTTGCTTATGTATGTCTTAAGGTATACAGGCATATTTTGTGTAGGTGGCATAAAATGCATAAAACAGTGTGTGTGTATGTGTGTGTGTGTGTCTTTTTGGTTGTTAACCCCGCCTTCAGCTTCTCCTGGAGGAAGTGCTGCTGCCTGGAAGTAGCCAAATAGCCAAAATATTGCTGAGGGTTTCCCCCATGGTTGCCTTCACCCCAGTGAGATCTAGACTCATTGCCACTTCTGCTCTTCTCCCTGGATGTCATTCCTCCTGGGGAAAGCTCACTTGTGTCCTGGGCTACCTGACGACCTTTTCTCCTCTTGCTAGGCCTCCAAAACTCCAGGTTTATCTCCTTTGTAACTGGGGTATATACACATCTCCTCTCTCAAGTTGACTTTTGATCCAAATTAGCTGTCAGTTCCCAATAAATAGTTCACAACTGTGGCAGTGGGTTTTTTTACGTTAGAAATATTAAAGCATTTATTGACACTTTGTTTTATCTGTATTGTCACTGGGCATTTGAGTTTGCAGTCACAGAGGTACATTGGGAAGAGCTACCACTCCAAATGTATGTATTCAAACACTGCCAGCATAGCCACCTGTCACTGAATTAATTACACTTGTTGAATGGCTTTGATGGTTCATCAATCATGGAGCTTGATCTTAAACATGGAAGGCCCAGCTCAGCTGCCATCTTCATCCATCTTTTGCTTCAACCTTCAGATTGCTGTTCAAATGCTGGGATGCTCAAGGGATACAGCTTTAGATACTCAATGGAAAAGTTTAGTTTATTCCTAACTGAGTTTAGTTTTTAACTGTCATTTAGAAGGGTGATCTGAGCTCAGGAAATCCCAAGGAGAGATGCTCAGGGAGATGAGAACTTCTCTGTGCATCTGAGTACACAAAGAAAAGCGAAGTTTAGAATTTGTCTCTGCCTGAGGTACAGCCTTCCCCTCCCACATGGTATTGTGGATTCAGCAGCATAACCAATGAGTGCCTTGCGGGATGCTGTCAAAATGTGTCTTCAGAGGGCCTCAGCTTTCCTGCAGGCTGCAGAAAGACGAGATAGAACACGTTCACAGCCTTTCTTACCTTTCTATGTTGCTCTAAAAAGTAAGGAACTGATTTTCTTGTGGAGGAATACAATTTACTACAAAATCATTACGACTGTATTTAAGACGGAGGAGCTTTGAGCTCCTCTTCAGCTATGTTACTTGTCTTCTGGGATTTAGTTTCTTAACCTGACTGTTGTATTTATTGTATTTTTTTACCCTTGTTCCCCTGAAGAATATTGGTTAAACTTCCTGATTTGCTCTATTTGCTGTCTAATGCAGGAATTAAAAATGTAGACAGAAAGTATGATGTGTCTGGCATCCCTCTGTTCTGTTGCGGTGCCTTTACTGATAACAGGGAATTCTCAACTGTAATCATTAATTTCCCAACAATCACAACAGGGACAAGAAAAGACTCCTTTGTATACACTTTTTCCCTTGTTTTATGGTTTATAGGCATCATACATCTTCTTGTAATAGAGATTTTATAGCCTCTTTTTTAATGAAGGACCAGCCTCAAAAAGATTGGATGCAATTTAGGAAAAAAATCAACTACACCCTAACTCAGTACAATAATATTGCTTATTTAAATCTGAAGGCTACTCAAGCTCAAGGTGAACTGATAGCTGTACAGGAAGTAGTGACCAGATGGCTCCAACTTCAGCTTATAACACAGTTTTGAGGAGAGGACATTTTCTGATACAATTTAATGAAGGAAAAGTTGAAGGTGACGCAAGGAGGTAATACTTTGCATGTCTTTCAAAATAGAGAAATTCTTTTTTTCATATTAGATGCTGGGACTGCAGAATACAGTCTCTGCACTTCTGCATTTGTTTTTTCTCTCTTTTTGCTTTTATTAGCCAAGATTCTTAAAAGGCTTTAAATATCCCGGAATCTTCTAATTACAAGGCAAAGACAGATCTGAGAGGGAAACATTTTTGTAGGCCAGGTAGCTCTATCTTTGAACTTTTGAAGTGTTGAGTAGAAAAACTTTGTACCTGATAAATCTTAACTAATAATGAGTTTCTCTAGATGTTTTACTCTCACTTGTTCAAAATAGGTACTCTGGAGTATTAATGTGAGTAACAGCAGTCTAAGGGGAAAGAAGTCATGTAGAAATGTCAAATGTTTTTATGTTAGATGTTAACTGCAACATATGATGCACCCTCAGAGTAGGTGAATGTGAAGAGCTGTGGTTACTGAAGAGCATCCAGGGTCGTAAGTTCAGTGCCTGACAAATAGGAGTGGAAGCAGATCTTTGACCTTTGAAGTATAAAGCTCTATAACTTACAAATCCTTCCATCTAACAAACTAACACATAACACCTACTACGAGAAAAAAACCCAAAACCAGTCCTGTCTGCCACACATGCATTTATACGGCAATTTCTTGCCAGGCAGTTTCAGCATTTTTAACTACTAAGAGGCCGTAGTATCAGAGGAAGGAAGGCATTCCTATATTTTGTGCAAGGTGAAGAATTTCATTCTAGTAATGCTAAACAGCTGCACTTCTAAAAGGTCATGTTACAAAGACAGTGTACCTTTGGCTCATATGCTTAGTTTCTTGGGTGACATCTCCAGGCTCTTCCATCATTCAGCTTGTGCTGCCATCTGTCAGAAAAGGAAAGGTGGTCACCTCCTCAGTAGGTAACACTGGAAAGACTATGTGCTCTTGCTGCACTTTGTGGCTCGCTGTAGATCCTGTTTGATGCTGCTGTAGATCTTGTTTTATGTGCCACAGACACAGTAGAAGTTTATCGATTTTGCAGTTTAGGTCAGAGCTCTAACTGCCATTCAAAAGAAATAATGAGAACTAGCAAAATTTTTTAGAAAATAAACTGATTTTTAAAATTATTTTGAGAAAGAAAATGTGTGAGGATTTATTTTTTTTTTTTTTGCACAGCCCAGTAGCCAAAGGAATAAGCTGGTTTTAAAGCAATCCTTCCAGAAGAGGCTGTGCAGTTCCTTCTGAAAATGTGTTCCTTTTGTAAATCTTCGCTGACATGTCTAAGTGACTGTAAGGACCTGCAGTTTGGTGATCTAGGCGATGCATGATTTTCACAGCTTCCTATCTGGGAAAGTATAACACCGGAGCATTTGTCTCTGAAATTGAATAGGTTTATCGGCTCCTGCAGAACCTTTCAGTAGTTCTTCCAGGCTATTACTATGCTTCAGAGGTCACATAATGCTTTGACACTGCCAGTCCAAATAACTTAAGATGAACTTCTGAGCTTCCATTTGTTGTTGCTTTATAATAAGAAATGCAGAGAAGATTAAATGGACTGAAGTTAGTAAGAATTTCAACTTCTGAAAGGGTTGCTACATAAATGCGTTGAACAATTAAGGCAGTATGAGCAGGGGGACTTTAATCTCTTTTGCTAGCAACAGAGATTCAATTTAAAAGAATTAGAGTTTCTTGTTAAAAAAGTACTGATACTTAACAGGTGCTAACTTTGACAGGTACAGAACAATAGAATGTTAGAAATAAGCAGAAAAGCAACAACTTTTCTAGCTATAGATAGTTTAATGATTGCTTCTAATTAGAACCTGGCTTCTAATTACTCTAAAAATGTACTTTACTGAAATCTGTCCTCAAAATGGATTTTAAGAGAAAGATTATAATGCCACTTGATTCAGGAATTAGTACCTTGTTTGTTTGTTTGTTTGTTTGTTTGTTGAGGATGCCATTTACACTGCTTTTACTGGTTAATTCACTTGGCTGTCATTAGCATCCATGTTTGGTTTGTTAATTTTTTTGCAGCATTTCAGAATAGGGACCTTACATGCATTTTAGTATTAAACCCTCCCAGGTGCTAACCACAAGAATCTCAGTAGAGCCAGAACTTCAAAAGTAGGAAATACATTTCAGGTTTCAGGCATGTCCTTTATCTCTTAGATTTTTGGCCAGAAAATCAGTTCAATTTAGATCTTTTCCTAAAACATCCCTATAGAATTGCGTTGTTAACCGGTAGAAGTCTGCAACAGATTATTTTAACTATATTGCACAAATCTTGGATTGTCCCAAAAGCTTCAGCAATTCAAATCTTTTCTCATCCATTTAGGGATATTGAAGGCTTTGACAATTTTCAAGCATATCTGAGTTTGTTTTGGTTTAATACAAACTTTTCCTCCCTGCCCAGCCCCAGAGGAGTGAGAGCTCTGCAAATCTTTTCTATTGATACAGCGAATTCCTTAAATGCACCCACAGAATCATGATGACCTCTTTCAAGTGATTTAGTACTCCTTGTGTCACATTTCCTTGTCTGTAAAACAAAATTTGACAAAGATTAACTGCTCTGCATATCTATTGAGAATGCTTTGTTTTGATTTTGTTTAAATAGGAAATATTTATGATATATTAGCTCTTAAATCCTGCAACTATATTGGATTCCACTGTGCTAAGTGCTGCACAAAGGTATAATAGACAGACACCATCTCAAAGAGTTTCTAGGCTAAATAATACCTAGATCATTTGGTGAAAGATTCTATATAAATACAAAGTAGTTATTATTACAGTTGCTGAAACAGAGGAAGCTGAACTTCTTGTGTGTGTGAGATATGCTGTTTCCTAGGAAATGAAAGTAATTTCTCTGAGAGGTGACTATCTCCCTCTCATCTCCTCCTCTCTGTTTCAGGAATCTCCGGGGCTTTGGGGGTGGGACCAGTTCATTAAAGAGTTGGCAGGGAAACCCTAAGAAGAGTTCATTTTAATGATAAAATTCAGGATGTTTCATCTTTTTTGTTCCAATGCATTGTGGAAACTGATGAGAAGGAATACTGCTTTCTGCTTATCTTTAGTTTTTTGAGGGACATTTATGGAATACTAGTATAGCAGCAGTAGTAGGAATACCAATATGTATTTAGAGATTACAAAATTCCTTGCTGAACACTCTGGTTCAGTTCTGGCCCTTTTGCAGTGGACAGGAAACCTGAGCTGACTTCAGTGAAGTGTGGATTTCACCTCTGACATTTAAATGCCACATATAGTTACTGGGAATACAGAAAGCACATTAGAAAATGAAAATAACCTTTGCACCAAGGTTTTTATCCCAATTGCAATATTCTCTGATGACATCCTATCATTTTCTCTTTTCTTGTTAATGTCAGAGTGACCACTTGAAAGACCTCAAAGGTCTAGGTGCTATTTGCACAAGTTTCTACATGACCATAAAAATCAGATTCTAAACACTCATCAGAAAGCTCTGCCTTAACCTTTCTTTATCTCTTTTTCTTAGCATGATTTTTTCTTCCCCAACAAGTTAAGCTGTGTATTGTTCTTTCCTCAATAATTCTTCCTCTACAACTTTCTCCCATTTACCTGTGCATCCCCTCAGAGGTTTCCTTTCCTGGGAGGAGCTGAGCACGCTTAGCTGGAAAGCACGATGGGGTGGGCAGGAGGGAAACGTTGCAGCGAGAGGAACATGAGGCTTGGAAGTATCCTAGGAAGAGAAGGGATTTGATACAGCTCTGGTGTGATGGAAAGAGGAGTGTAGCGGCGAGATCAAAGAGTGAACTCCAGTAGGTGGTGAAGAAGAATAACTTTATTGCTCTTTTACGACTACTTTTATAGTCTTTTACTACTGTGAATATGTCATCTACAAAACTTTTTATTGGCTATTAACTAAAAACAGCACACTGTTTTCTAGTGAATTTGTTCCTTTGTTTGCATCCGGATCTCTCCATTGTTTACATTCCAGTCATTTCTCCTTCACGCCCTCCATCACCTCCTCTTACATTTTGCTTAAGGGCAAAGCCTTATTCTTCCAGTCTCTTAAGGGCAAAACTTCATGTCCCAGAAGTCAAATCCTAATTCAGAATCTTCTCGTTCCCCTACAGAGGAGTGGGTTGGTTTTTGTTTGTTTGAATCTCTCTCCTTAAAGGATCAGAGGGAATAGTGCAAACTGTTGCAGCTCAGGAAGGTACGGAAAGTTGCTGAAAATTAGAGCAAGTATGGGAAAAAGTAGGAGATGCTTCCTTGCAAATTCTTTTACTTTAATGCACCTCATGCAGCAGAGTTCTACGTTCTCTATGCCAAAAGTTCATTGTTTGAAGGTGTGATAAGGAAACACTGTCTTCAGAGACTGAAAACTTCTTTAGTGTTTCCACGGGCTTCCCATAAAAAAAAGGTGCAGATGGCATCACTTCAAAGCTCTGGCTAGCTCTTTACAAAAGGCGGCCCACCACACTGTACTTGCAACTGCGTAAGCCCAAGTGTGGGGAGAAATTTTTATGGTTACAGCTAGCTATCTTTTTTATGAATTCTTGGGTTTTTTAATTAAATGTTTGACTAATTCTGTAAGTACATTAGTGTTGTTCTATTTTCACTGCCTCTTATCATCTGAGGTTTATCTGAAGTTTCTGGAAAATGGATTTCCAGTGCTTGTCAGAAAAAGAATGTGTATTTTTCAAAGCAGAGTTTCCTATGAGATTAGAAAACAAAACATTAAACAATGTTTCAGAATACAAAGCCGAATCTTGAGACAGCACTAATGAATATGAAGTATCACAAATGCAGATCCTTTTTGGCCAGTTGGGAGGTTCTTTCAAATAGTTTCAATAATATTATTAGTTCAAACAAGTGAATTATTAATTTTTGAACATATTTTCCATTAAGGGAATACCGTATTACATGACGATGCTATATAATTTTGAAGCACTTCTAAAAATGTCCAGATTTCTCATAAATGGGCTAAATTACTGTTTGATTTGAATAGATTTACTTTACTAGGGTTAATTTATCTCAGTATCTCTGTATTGAAAAAAAAGTTGCTGTATTTTTTTTCCTTTAATACTTCTGAGATAACAGAAAATCAATACTGAAGGAAACTAAGTAAAATCCATTAAATTCCCTGTATTAACTTTGTTTATTACTATGACAACATATAAAGGAAATATTTAAGAGTTTTCTAGACTGGGCAAAAGCTTTGCAGAAAAAAGATAACAGTCACTTAAGGCATTGTTCATTGTGCTTTTAACATATAAGTACAAATGAAACAAGGTTGGTGAAAGCAGGTAATTTGTGAATACATACAAAAATGGATATTATGTATAAGATGTCACAGGGTCACACAGAATCACAGAGTCACAGAATCACAGAATGTTAGGGATTGGAAGGGACCTCGAAAGATCATCTAGTCCAATCCCCCTGCTGGAGCAGAAACACCTAGATCAGATCACACAGGAACTCATCCAGGCGGGCTTTGAATGTCTCCAGAGAAGGAGACTCCAC
>WKFP01015237.1:232364-244454 GCA_011057875.1 Pterocles orientalis | reverse complement strand
CAGTGAAGAAATTTTTTCTAATATCCAGCCTAAACCTCCCCTGGTGTAACTTGAGGCCATTTCCTCTTGTCCTATCACTTGTTACTTTAGAGAAGAGGCCAGCACCCACCTCACTACAACCTCCTTCCAGGTAGTTGTAGAGAGTGATGAGGTCTCCTCTCAGCCTCCTCTTCT
This sequence comes from Pterocles orientalis, assembly GCA_011057875.1. Classification (NCBI taxonomy): domain Eukaryota; kingdom Metazoa; phylum Chordata; class Aves; order Pterocliformes; family Pteroclidae; genus Pterocles; species Pterocles orientalis. The sequence continues at coordinate 244,280 of WKFP01015237.1, read as the reverse complement.
CTAGACTAAACAACCCCAGCTCCCTCAGCCGTTCCTCATAAGACCTGTGCTCCTGACCTTTCACCAGCTTCGTTGTCCTTCTCTGGACCTGCTCCAGCACCTCAATGTCCTTCTTGTGGTGAGGAGCCCAAAACTGAACACACTGTTCAAGGTGCAGCCTCACCAGTACAGGGTGAGTACAGGGGCACAATCACTTCCCTAGTCCTGCTGGACACACTATTGCTGATGCAGGCCAGGATGCCATTGGCCTTCTTGGCCACCTGGGCTCATGTTCAGCCGGCTGTCGACCAGCACCCCTAGGTCCCTCTCTGCTGGGCAGCTTTCCAGCCACTCCGCCCTGAGCCTATAGTGTTGCAGGGGGTTGTAGTGACCAAAGTGCAGGACCCGGCACTTGGCTTTATTGAACCTCATACAATTGGCCTCAGCCCATCGGTCCAGCCTGCCCAGATCCCTCTGCAAAGCCTCCCTGTCCTCAAGGAGATCAACACATCTGCTCACTTTGGTATCATCAGCAGACTTACTGAGGAAGCACTCGATCCCCTCCTCCAGGTCATTGATAAAGATGTTAAACAGGACAGGCCCCAAAACCGATCCCTGGGGAACACCACTGGTGACCGACCGCCACCTGGACTTAACCCTGTTCACCTCTCTGGGCTCGGCCATCCAGCCAAATTTTATCCAGCAAAGGGTGGATAAAAAGCCATGAGCCAGACATGAGAAGCAGAAAAGGCCTTGGCTCTGTGTAAGGACTGCTCAGCAATAACTAAAACATCCTGTGTCTTCAACACTGTTTCCAGCACCAATCCAAAACACAGACCCATACTAGCTTCTGTGAAGAAAATTGAGTCTCTCCCAGGCAAAACCAGCACAAGGCCCTGTGGGAAGTGTGAGGTGTGATATCAGGTATAGGTGTCCATAAAGGATAAAGTGGAAACTAGCAGCGCAGCAGCGCATTCCAGTAACTATGACCTCTGGTTGTCCTCGAATGTGTTAAATTGACTCTTGCAAGTTGTATGCTGCTGCCTTACACCTCTTAGCTCTCTATAGCATGCATCCTAGCTGGCTGAGCTTTTTCATCACCTATAGCCTTTCTCCCCTTCTAGCAGCTAATCATCTCAGTGTGATAGGGGTATTTGAAGTGGCATGTTTGTTGACATGTATGGTTTACCTTCAGTGGGCAGGTAAACACCAACCTTTCTTTTGTCTTCATCTTTCACTAGTAGCTAAAACCACACTTAGACTTTTGCAGATATCTAAGGCTAGCCTTGACATCTATTTTATTTATTCTTTTAAATAAGAGGGAAAGAATCCCTGCCGGGAACATGATGGACAATTTAAGGAATGAAAATGATGGATACAGAGACATTACTTAGCTTCTTAAATATAAACAATAAACTGGTGTCTTCATACAGGTACAGTTGAGATATCAATCAGAATTTCTTCCTTATTAAAGTCAGTGCAATCTGAGAGATTGAAAAAAACATCAGGAAATGAGATATGCTTTTTTAATTGTTAAGTTTGCTGCAGCCCTACAGGCATATTTTCATGCTAACTTATCTTGCTGTTACCTCATTTCAATTAATATGGACAAATTCTGTTATATTATTAGGTTTCACAAAACTCCGTCCAGAAAAAGAAAGGTGAATTAAGTTTTAAAATGTTTTCTGGCATCACTCATCAGTTGAAAACATAGCAATTTGTCACTTACACATTTAAATACCTGTTTTTCCACAAAAATACATGTTTCAATTAATGAAGTCTGCAGCTGGGAAGTGTGTGCAGGAAGGTCATTAAAGTTGACCAGATGTAGGGACTCCAGCCAGAGACAATGAAACACTCTGACCAACAATAAAATCTGTAAGTATTCTAGTGTAAAATAATATTAGGATTTGATAAATAAATCATTCAAAATGGCAATAATTTTAACATCCTATTTAAAAATTAAAATGTGAAAAGGGGAGATAAGTGTTTTGTGAGAAATAAATTAGTTACACACATGCTTAAACTAAAGTGTGCAATATTTGTAAAAGCATAGGATTACCTGTGAGTTTAGCACAGGCTTCAGTGCTTTGATTTTATGACTCTCTGTTTTATTTTGTTCAATCTGCTACTGCATTCTCTTAAACTCTGTGTGTTCAGCTTGGCCTGCCAAACTGAAAACCAGTACAGAAATCTTTTTCTGTAGGTTTTAACTTTTTCATTGTAATGACAGTACTCAAAGAGTATTTACAGAGTATTTTTTTAGAGGTATTATTTTTTAATTCAAAAAGAAAACAGAGTAAATTTTGAAACAGTTAGAAAGCAATATAGTCCCCAAAATCACCTGCTACTTGCAGATCAGTGCAGGGAAGTAAAGAACGTTTTGGGTTTCCTCTCATGCAGTGCACTGCCTGCAGCCTTGCAGGAATCAGCAGGTCAGGCTGGCTGCCTGTGTGCACCACCAGGTACTTTTTCCATGTAGCCTAGACAGGCTTTTGAATGTGGGTGGATTACTGAGTACTAACATCTCTTTTTTTGAAAAGCCTGAACTTTCTGTGTTACTTCATCTGATTGTTGTATGGTCCCTTGAGCGCAGAATCAGATGCTGTCTTGTCCTAGTGGAAGGTCAGGATCTAATAGCGATTTCTGGGAAATGTTTTTGTCTGTGACTCTAAAAGCACTGCTTGTGTTTCTCTCTGTTTACCCCAATAAAAAAGAGCTTAGTGCCATCTCCTCTGTGGTCCTATACACTTATGTTGCTTCCATAGGCTTTTTTTTCTGATGATACAGACCTGATTTCTTATTGATTGGATTTGATGTTAAGGAAAAATTACTCACAGTGTTTCTTTGTTGTTGTTTTATTATAGTCCTCTATAATTTGAAATAAACAGAGGTAAATAGTCCGCTGCATTAGCAAGCTTACCTAGATATTAAATATATATGTACATAGAAACCTTTTAACAGCATCTTTCATCATGCCCATTTTATAGGCCTATGACGTCTCATCCTCTCACCAGTAAACAGAACGAACGCAGCTGCTTAATAACCAAAGTAATGGAACCGTTCTTTCCTCTGTGCAGCACACACAAAAGGCAAGCAAATGCTTTATGTTGTGGGTAGTCTTTTTTAAATTTCCCCCCAGGGGACTTTGTGAAGTGAGATTTCAAACATAGTCAAGGGCAGAAGAAACCAGGGCAGGACCTAGATAGTAAGGTGTCCATTCAGCTTTCTGCTGTGCAGACCTCTCCCAATCTTTTTGTTACTCCAACAATCCTTAGCCCATATGGAGCCTCTTACTAAGAGCAAGGAGAGGTGTGGTTGGGAAGGGCATATGTGACAAATGGAGCAAACTGGGAGACCTAATGGGGAGAATATAAAGAAGAAAGTGCAGGTCTTTTCTTCTTTTTGGTTAAGCCACTATTACTTATTTAATTTGGGACAAGAAAGAAGGAACTAATCAGTATGTCAGACAAGCTTGTGGAGGCTTTGAAAGTTTTTTGGAGTAATTTATCATTGCAAAGTCAAGCTGTCATCGGCTTAAATGGGAGAGGGAATTGTGGGATCATGGAATTGAAGGAGAAAAAAAGAATAATTTAAGAAACTTGCCAGCTACTACCCAAATTTGTGTTTTAAAAAAAGAAATTGAAAAATCAAGTTAGTAGTAAATTAATGTTACAAAGCAAATAGCACCTGTGAAAATGTTCTTCATGTCTGCTATTACTGCTGAAGCAGAGCCCGGCTCTAGTGAGAGTTGTGCTGAACTGACGAGCTGCTCTTGTGTCCTTCCGTTGGGGCTGCTCCCTGTCTCGTCTGTACGTGATCGCGATGGTGAACTCTGAGCCTCTGCATAATGCTGCAATGGATATTAAAGGTGTAGTGACCTCCAAATTTCTTCCAGAAAAAAACTAATAGTCAGTACAAAATAGAGTTTCTTAAGATATATAAAACCATAATAATAATAATCAACTGGTCATCTCATGCCCTGTGGCTTTCCTTTCCCAGTACATTCTGGCTGCATTGTTTGTCTCAAGTCTTGATAGGCAAAATGGTTGACTCACTTATAGCCTTCACCTCTTCTTGAACTTCGAGAAGATTATGTCTTGCTCTTCTGCAATATGTGTCTGCTTGACTTAAAAAATACTTCCCTGTGGTACACAATAAATTGTTTTGATACACATTTTGTCCCATTCGAGTTTGGTTTTTTTTTTATTGTTCATTTACTTAAATTGCTCAGTTCAGGATACCCCCCAACTTCCCACCCCACACAGATGTGATAGCATTATTGGTTAGACAATGGTCAAATCAGGTTCTGTTTTCATTGCTTACAGTTTTCACATGTCAGCTCTTTAAATTTTATGTTTCTTACTTTATTTGAGTGTTCCCAGAATGTTCCTGTTGCCTTGCACAATTTTATGATGAACAACTTGTTTAACTGAACTAAATCACAGTTCCTAACACTCTTTTTGTCATGATGGAGCTCTGTAATAAAACACCAAATCTGAGCTCTGATATTCTTTCAGCCCTCATCCATGCTGCTGGAACTGCCAGGAGAGTTTCTCTCTCTTGATAAAGCTCAGCATAACAATTTTATGTCACTCTCAGTTCTTCAGCACATGTTTCTTTCAGAGATGAGGTTTGCACAAAATCAAGAGTGGTCCCATCACTTTCAGTCCCTTCATTTCCTTCAGCCAATCAGGTATCTTGCTCTTCAGACTTAACATCTAACAAGAATTTGTGATTCACCTTGTGAACTTGTGACACTGCACATGTCTTATAATGATTAGAGCTTGATTAGTTTTTCCTTCTGACTGAAGGAATTTTACTTTGGTTCATGCTAATTGAAACTCCATGTAGAGTTATTTGCCCTAGTCCACTCTTCTAAGAGCACTTCTGCCTTTATCCTAGATGTCTATTTAAGCACCAATTCCTAGCAGATTTTTTTTCCTCATCTTTTATCTGACCCTAGTGAAAAATAAGCAAAATAAGGGATTATACATTCAGCACAAATGTCATAAAAGTCAACTACGTCCAGCTATTTGCATTGAGAAAACTTTGATGTCATCTAGTATCTCTAAAATCGATCTCCTGTCAGAGGCACCTCACTCTTCATCTCTCAAGTAAGATTTTGGTGTGAGATAGCCAGGTCCTAGCAGATGTTTATAATCTGGGAATTGCTACAGCATGTCATAAATTAAAGTGTATTTTTTTCAGGAGAGTCTAACTCCAGACTTAAAAAAAAAAAGTCTAATAGCTACCAATAGCGTCTAGCTTCTCAGCTTGAACCGGCATTGGAGTTTCAGATATTGTATGTTTCTGTAGTGAGCCTTTAAGTGCCAGCTACAGCATACGAAAATAAAGCACATTTCCCTTTGTCATCAGTCCCTGTGAGACTGCAACCCGAGAAATGCAACCTTATTCACTCTAAAAATTGTTTGTTTTTGGAACCACTATCATCCTGTATTTCTTCTCTAATCACTAGATTCTTGTTTCCATTTGTTCTGAATTTGTAGTGGGGGTCTGCTACAGGTCACCTGACCAGGGAGAGCAAGTGGATGAGGCCCTCTATAGACAGATAGGAGCTGCCTCATGCTCACAAGCCCTGGTCTTCATGGGGGATTTCAACCACCCTGATATCTGTTGGAAGAACAACACAGCACAGCACAGGCAGGCCAGGAAGTTCCTGGAATGTGTTGCTGACAACTTCCTTCTCCAGGTGATAGAGGAGCCAACCAGGAAAGGGCCTATGTTGGACCTTGTTCTCACCAACAAGGAAGGGCTGGTGAGGAATGTGGAACTCAAGGGCAGCCTGGGATGCAGCGACCACGAGATGGTGGAGTTCAAGATCCTCAGGGCAGTGAGGAGGGCGCACAGCAAGCCTGGATTTTAGGAGAGTGGGCTTTGGCCTCTTCAGGGATCTGCTTGAAATAGTCCCATGGGATAAAACCTTGGAGGGAAGAGGGGCCCAAGAAAGCTGGCTAAAATTCAAGGATCACTTCTTCCAGGCTCAGGGGTGACGCATCCCAACAAAGAGGAAGGCAGGCAAAAATGCCAGGAGGCCTGCATGGATGAACAAGGAACTCCTGAGCAAACTCAAACAAAAAAAGGAAGCATACAGAGAGTGGAAGCAAGGACAGGTGGCCTGGGAGGAATACAGAGACACTGTCTGCGAAGCCAGAGATCAGGTTAGGAAAGCTAAAGCCCAAACAGAATTAAATATGGCCAAGGACGTTAAGGGTAACAGGAAGAACTTCTATAGGTATGTCAGCAGTAAAAGGAGGACTAGGGAAACTGTGGGCCCCCTCCAGAAGAAAATGGGAGACCTGGTGACCCAGGATATAGAGAAGGCTGAGGTACTTAATGAGTTTTTTACCTCAGTCTTCACTGGCAAGAACTCAAGCCACACTGCCCAAGTTGCAGAAGTCGAAGTCAGTGACTGGAAGAAGGAAGAACCGCCAGCTGTAGGAGAAGATCAGGTTTGAGACCATTTAAAGAACCTGAAGGTGCACAAGTCCATGGGACAAGATGAGACACATCCACGGGTCCTGAGGGAACTGGCAGATGAAGCTGCGAAACCACTATCCATCATATTTGAGAAGTCATGGCACTAGAGTGAAGTTCCTGCAGACTGGAAAAGGGGAAACATAACTCCCATTTTTAAAAAAGGAAATAAGGAAGACCCAGGAAACTACAGGCCGGTCAGTCTCACCTCTGTACCTGGCAAGATCATGGAGCAAATCCTCCTGGAATCTATGCTAAGGCACATGGAAAACAAGCAGGTTATTGGTGACAACCAACATGGCTTTACCAAAGGAAAATTGTGCCTGACAAATCTGGTGGCCTTCTATGACAGGGCCACAGCGCTGGTGGAAGGGCAGGTGACATCATTTACCTGGACTTGTGCAAAGCCTTTGACACAGTCCCACATGAGATCCTTGTTTCTATGTTGGAGGGACATGGATTTGACAGAAGGACCACTTTCTGGATAAGGAATTGGCTAGACGGCTGCACTCAAAGAGTTGTGGTCAATGGCTCAATGTCCAAGTGGAGACCAGTGACAAGTGGTGTTCCGCAGGGGTCAGTACTGGGACCAGTGTTGTTTAACATCTTTGTTGGAGACATGGACAGTGGGATCGAGTGCACCCTCAGCAAGTTTGCCGATGACACCAAGCTTTGTGGTGTGGTGGACACGCTGGAGGGAAGGGATGCCATCCAGAGGGACCTTGACAGGCTGGAGAGGTGGGCCAATGCAAACCTCATGAAATTTAACAAGGCCAAGTGCAAGGTCCTGCACATGGGTCAAAGCAATCCCAAGCACAAATACAGGCTGTGTGGAGAACTGAAAGAGAGCAGCCCTGAGGAGAAGGACTTGGGGGTATTGGTGGATGAGAAGCTCAATATTAGCCGGCAGTGTGCGCTTGCAGCCCTGAAAGCGAACTGTGTCCTTGGCTGCATCAAAAAAAGCATTAGCAGCAGGTCAAAGGAGGTGATTCTCCCCCTCTACTGTGCTCTCGTGAGACCCGACCTGGAGTACTGTGTTCAGATGTTCGGCCCCCAACATAAAAAAGACATGGGCCTGTTGGAGAGACTCCAGAGGAGAGCCACGAAATTAATCAGAGGGCTGGAGCACCTCCTCTATGAGGACAGGCTGAGAGAGTTGGGGTTATTCAGCCTGGAGAAGAGAAGGCTCCAAGGAGACTTAATAGCAGCCTTCCAGTACCTGAAGGGGGCCTACAGGAGAGATGGGGAGGGACTCTTTATCGGGGGGGGGTAGTGAGACGACAAGGGGTAACTGGTATAAGCTGAAAGAGGGTAGATTTAGAGTAGACATTAGGAAGACATTTTTCATTGTGAGGGTGGTGAGGCACTGGCACAGGTTACCCAGAGAAGCTGTGGACGCCCCATCCCTGGAGGTGTTCAAGGCCAGGCTGGATGAGGCTTTGGGCAACCTGGTCTAGTGGAGGGTGTCCCTGCCCATGGCAGGGGGGTTGGAACTTGATGATCTTTAAGATCGCTTCCAACCCAAACCATTCTAAGATTCTGTGATTCTATTAATTTTTTTTCCTGATGTCAGATACTAATTTTGTTGCAGAGTTATTTCCAACAAAATTAATCTTCCTTGTTCTCTGCTACTTGGATCCTTTATGAAACACTGGCTGATGCAGCAGTACTTTCCCAGAGTTTTCAACGTTGTGCTTCATTTTAACATTTTGCAGGAGCCCTACAGCCAGATTAGAGAGCAACAGACTCTAGCTCCACACCAGCACAGTTGCTTTGCTGTATGAGATATCACAACTACTGCACTCACAGACTCAAGCTTGTATTAGTTTGCTTGAATAAAATTTCCCCAAGATTATGAGCACATTTTGATTTATGCAGTGGTTGTTTCCACTACTGTCTCTGTACAAAGCTTCAGCTCATTCTAGAGCGGTGTCTCCATGGAAAGGCCTGTTCATGATTCCCCGGTCTGATTGACCTCTACTGAGGAAAAAGGAGGTTTTTGTACCTGCCAGATTTGAGGAACTTCTTTGCAGACTTTAATTGTTTTCTAACCAAGAATTTGTCTCAGTACTGTAACAAACTGCAGTAGAGATATCATTTTTATATATAAACCCAAAGGTTATTGCACAACCCAATTGAACATACCCAGAATCAGATCAAGTGTGATTGTAGTGAGCTGTTACTTGGAAATCTGTGATGAAATTCAGAAAGGGTAATCTTGACTCATTACCCACCTACTTGTATTTAATCTCCATCCTGTGTCAAAATGACTGAGAAAGTAAACTGAATGTGTGCTGATTGGTAAGCTAGACAATGTCTTACCTCAAATATTTTCTGTGCTAGGGATGGACAAGCTAGGGAGTTATTTATAAATTAGCACACCTTCTCTCACTCCCTTCCACCCCATTAAGTAGCTTTTAAAATACAGAGCATTAAAAAAAAAATCTATCTGTAATTCCCCATCGCCTTTTTTAACTACAGAAGTTCCAGTTAAAGCTAAGCATATAAGAAAAAAAAAAAAAAAAGCTTCAGGTGTTTTCAGGATCAAGGAAGGGAGAGAAACTTGGCTTGCCTTGCCTTGCCAAGGTTCATCTTTTTGTTTGTCTTCAGGGTGACAAACCTCAAGTGTCTACTTTTTCTTTTCTCCTTCTTTTCCCTCTATAGTAGAAAAGTAAGGCAGATTCCTTATGGATCCTGAGATCCCAAAGCAGGTTTTGTTGTGTTTGCTTATTTTTTGACTGTACTGTCTTTTAGTAGCTCCACCAGTTCCCAGTAACTCCCTCTTCATTTGTTAGCCCTAGAAGCGTTTTGTTTTTTGTTTTCTGGTTGAAAAAATCCCAGAAAATGTCAACCATGTGTCATTGGTTCTGTTTTGCAACTTAGTGCTACTAAGAATAGATGCTGGTTTCCTTGTATGTATGGTGACATGGGATGGTTTAATACAGTCAGGACTTCGACATTTCCACCACTTTTTTTTTTTTTTTTTTTTTTTTTTGCCTCTCATTCTTTTTTCCTATTTGTGTCTCTTTTGAGTTGAAGGCGTAAGATCATCACATAAACTGCAGCTCTGCCAAGGTTCTAGCATCCTGACTTGCCCTGCCTCTCTGGACGTTCTTTTCACTGGAGGCCCAGAAGGTCAACCGTATCTTGGGCTGCATCAAGAGAAGAGTGGCCAGCCAGTCGAGGGAGGTGATTCTGTCCCTCTACTCTGCTCTTGTGAGACCCTCATCTGCAGTACTGCGTCCAGGTCTGGGCCCCCCAATGCAAGAAGGATGGCGAGCTGTTGGAACGGGGCCAGAGGAGGCAACGAAGATAGTCAGAGGGCTGGAACCTTCCCTGTGAGGACAGTCTGAGAGAGTTGGGGTTGTTCAGCCTGGAGAAGGGAAGGCTCCGGGGAGACCTAATAGCAGCCTTCCAGTACCTGCAGGGGGCTACAGGAAAGCTGGAGAGGGGCTTTTTACAAGGGCATGTAGCGGCAGGTCGAGGGGTAATGGACCTTTGATCACAATTGATTCCGTTTTCTGCTTTTTCTTTTATTTAGGTACAAGTGGCACTCAGAATACATACACTTTCAAACATGAAGTCGGACCACACAACACAAAGGTAAAACAATTCCAGTTGCGAGAGCTGTTCGCATGTCTAGAATTTCCACCCCAAAAGTATTTTCAGTGTTTTCAAAGACTGTTATTTCCCCCCACATTGCGATGGAAGAAATTAAAATACTGAATGCATGGGTGGAATGGAAACTTCTGGAAAACATACGGTTCAAGGTGTGAAAAGCGGGTCCTGAGGGGTCTCATCAGGATTTACTGAAGTAAAAGGAGACTCCTCTTTCTGCCTGGGTTTGGCAGAATGTATCCTAACTGTCCAAAACCTGTCCTGTATGTCCATAATTCAAGTGCTTTAGGCCACTTTCCATTTCTGAATTGTGTCTACCAGCCAGACTACATCACTTGCACTGGCGAAAAATTCTTGGTGATTTTTAATACCACAGTAATATCTAAAAAATACAGATATTGCCAGGAAAGAATGTCAAGCTGTACACAGCTCTGCCTTTTCTTCAAGACAGGCAGGACTAGCAGTAACAAGCATGTCCTGCTGGGCAGTGAGCCTTCCCCTGCTGGCTTCCTAGCTCAGAGAAAATAGTAAATATATCTGAGTTAGCCTTCATCATTAAGAAAAATGATTCACACAGCAGATCTTTAGGGGGAACCAATGTTGAAGGGCCTGAGACTGGGATGAGGTGTAGCCATAATGTGATGTGTAGCCGTCCCCACATTACTTTCCTCCCCGTGCTGGAAAATGTACCTAAGTATCTGTAAAAGCCTTTTTGTGATGTGTTAAATTTTTTCAGGAGAAAAACTCAGATGTCTGTCTAAAAAGGTGCTTTCTAACAGCTGGGATGTTCTCATTTTCATCACTCAGAAGGACTAAGGTGTCTACACTAACCAGTGGTTAATAACAAATAAAAATCCTATGTATATATTAACCTAAAGACAATTAGTTTCTTGAGTTTTCATCTTCTTGTTGAAATCAATGTAGTCATGAATGTAAAAAATGACATGGATCTTTTGGAGCAAGTCCACAGAAAGGCCACGAAGACGGTCAGAGGGCTGGATCACCTCCTGTATGAGGACAGACTGAGAGAGTTGGGGTTGTTCAGCCTGGAGAAGAGAAGGCTCCAGAGGGACCTTATAGCAGCCTTCCAGTACTTAAAAGAGGCTACAGGAGAGATGGGGAGGGACACTTTATCAGGGAGTGTAGTGATAGGATGAGGGGTAACAGTTATAAACCGAAAAAGGGCAGATTTAGATTAGATATGAGGAAGAAATACTTTTCTGTGAGGGTGTTGAGACACTGGAACAGGTTGCCCAGAGAAGTTGTGTATCCCCATCCTCCCTGGAGGTGTTCAAGACAAGGCTGGATGGGGCTTTGAGCAACCTGGTTTAGTGAAAGGTGTCCCTGCCCATGGCAGGGGAGTGGGAACCAGATGATCTTTAAGGTCGCTTCCACCCCAAACCATTCTCTGATCCTATGATTCTATTATATGAACCATAGTTTCATATAACCTTAGCTAATTAAAAGCCTGATCTTATTTGGACATAAATTGTTTTAAAATATTTTTGTTTTTCTTCACAGAGAAAGAAACCCTTTAATACTGTGCCAGAGGAATTCAGAATCTACAGTATTTTTATGATACATTTAAAAACATACTTCTGTCCCCACACAACCTTTGTTACTGTGGCGGGTTGGCCCTTGGCTGGGGACCAAACCACACATACCCGCTCACACAGTCCCTGCCCCCACCCAATGATAGGGGAGAGAATTCAAGAGGTAAATGGCAAAGAGGACTCGTGGGTTGAGATAAGGACAATTTAATTACTAAAATACAATAATATTAGAAATAATACTATATACAAAGATGCAATGTGATACACA
>WKFP01015237.1:190360-226376 GCA_011057875.1 Pterocles orientalis | reverse complement strand
AGAGAGGTTCTCCTCCCCCTCTACTCTGCCCTGGTGAGACCTCATCTGGAATATTGTGTCCAGTTCTGGGCCCCTCAGTTCAAGAGGGACAGGGAACTGCTGGAAAGAGTCCAGCGCAGAGCCACAGAGATGATGAAGGGAATGGAGCATCTCCCTTATGAGGAAAGGCTGAGGGACCTGGGTCTCTTTAGCTTGGAAAAGAGGAGACTGAGGGGTGACCTAATTAATTTTTATAAATATGTGAAGGGTGAGTGTCAGGAAGATGGAGCCAGGCTCTTCTCTGTGATATCCAGTGATAGGACAAGGGGCAATGGGTTCAAGCTGGAACACAGGAGGTTCCACTTGAATATGAGAAAAAACTTCTTTACAGTGAGGGTGACAGAGCACTGGAACAGGCTGCCCAGAGAGGTTGTGGAGTCTCCTTCTCTGGAGACATTCAAAGCCCGCCTGGATGAGTTCCTGTGCGATCTGATCTAGGTGTTCCTGCTCCAGCAGGGGGATTGGACTAGATGGTCTTTCGAGGTCCCTTCCAATCCCTAACATTCTGTGATTGTGTGATTCTGTGTTTCTGTGGTGACTATAAGTCACTCATCTTACTCCATAAATAGTGGACATCCCAGGGCCTGCTGAGCACTTCCACATGGCAGCAGGATCTCCCCTCGAGTAGGGGTGCCTCTCAGGGTTACTCCTAGAGGCTGAGAGATTCCTTGCCAGAACAGGTTCTTGGCAACTGATTAACAGCATGCTGAACTATAAAATCTTAGCTAAGTGATGTAAAGGATTGATTGCACATATATAATCCCTTAGACGTAAACTGTTGACCTAGTCTGGGACTAGAATTGGATCCAGCCCCACCTAGTCTCCTCTCTGAGAAGGAGTTTAAAGAGCAAAGGGGTCCTTTCTGAACATCATGACTCAATGGGAGGGTCTCCCTGACAGTTGTGTCTGACCCTGTCCTCCGTGCAGTAAATAATCAAGTGTTCCTTCCCATCAAATCCTGTTAAATCGGTCTCATTAACCTTTGAACTTTATTAACTCACTGTTTTTTATAAATAAATATATTGCTGCTTCTCTCATGTGGCTGAAGTGCATAACTAACTCTGACTCCTTCCACAACACATTTTCAGTTGCCTAGATCATTTAAAATGGCAGTAAGGAAATAAGGAAATAAGTAAGTAATAAGGAAATTTCATTTACATCAAATTTTAAAAGCTATTTGAAGAGAAATACAGTTAAAACACTGAAAGCATGCTTGTTTTACAATGTGTTCTGATGTGAATGGTCTAATACAATGCAAATAAATCCCAGGCTTCATGAAGTTCTTTTATCAATTCCTTCGCACATTTTTAGGAAATACAATTAGTCTTGCTTCTTATTATGTATACTCAGATGTAAACGGCAAGAATGCATTATTGTGTCCCATTCCCTTTTCTGAATCAAAACTAACTGTTCAAATACTTCGGGAAAAAAACAGTTTGCCAATGCCTTAGTTTTAATGTTACAGAATCCAAATAAAATGGTTTAAAATTCGGTACTAGTCTATCCAGGATACGATATAAAAATAATAGAGGCTTTTGTAACTTTCCTAAAGAAAATAAATTGTCATCCTGTTTCATTCAAATGAAGAGTGCAGTGTCTGCTTCACTGAAGGTGCAAAAATAAAATGTATCATTTGTCAGACGAATGCTCTAATGAAACACACTGGACAGCACAGCTTTACAGAGTTGGAGAGCAAAAGCCAGAAAGAGAGGCTGACAGCACTGTACGCTCTCTTTCTCCACCTCAGCTGAAAGAAATCCAGGTTGCAGGAAAGGAGACCTGGGGTGGGGCTAAAGCCCCTCTGGTGATGAACAAACGCCCTTTCAGAGAGAATCTAGTGGCAGAGCTGGCTTCCCACTAGCCTGCATCTCCTGCAACAAGCTGAAGAACAAGCGAGCCGCATCCTGCGCTGCACTGCACCTAGGCAAAGCAGCCTGCACCCTGGCAGTGACCTGGAGGGGCAACCCAGTGGTGAAATAAGGTCTGTGGAGAGGAATGAAGCAATCCTGATGATCTGTGACTAAGTAGAATGCATGTCCTCTACCTCTTTGACCTTAGTAGAGTCTTTGAAGTTGCAAAGAACACTTAGTGAGAGTGCTTAGTGGCAGATTTCACCTCATAAACCACGAGAGTTAATTTTGTTGTAAAAAATTCTTCATCATGTCAGAAAGATGTTGTGAGCATTTGATACCATACATGAAACACACAACCACTCCCTGCTCTGCTTGATCCTTAAAATGCAATGCTGTACTTCACACCCTGCGGGGCCCTGGCATAGTTCCAATCAGATGCTCTTTCTACTTGAGAAGGATATTCTAGTTTCATAGAATCATAGAATCATAGAATGGCCTGGGTTGAAAAGGACCATAGTGATCATCTAGTTTCAACCCCCCTGCCATATGCAGGGCCGCCAACCACTAGACCAGGCTGCTCAGAGCCACATCCAGCCTGGCCTTGAATGCCTCCAGGGATGGGGCATCCACGACCTCCCTGGGCAACCTGTTCCAGTGTGCCACCACCCTTTGGGTGAAAAACTTTCTCCTAATCTCTAACCTAAACCTCCCCTGTCTTAATTTAAAACCATTCCCCCCTGTCCTATCACTATCCACCCTTGTAAACAGTCGCTCCCCCTCCTGTTTACAGGCTCCCTTCAAGTACTGGAAGGCCGCAATGAGGTCTCCCCGGAGCCTTCTCTTCTCCAAGCTAAACAAGCCCAGTTCCCTCAACCTTTCCTCATAGGAGAGGTGCTCCAGCCCTCTGATCATCTTAGTGGCCCTCCTCTGAACCCTTTCCAAGAGCTCCACGTCCTTCCTGTGCTGGGGGCCCCAGGCCTGGACACAGTACTCCAGATGGGGCCTCACAAGAGCCGAGTAGAGGGGAACAATCACCTCCCTCTCCCTGCTGGCCACCCCTTTTTTAATGCAGCCCAAAACACAGTTGGCTTTGCGGGCTGCAAGCGCACACTGCTGGTTCATGTCCAGCTTCTCATCCACCAGGACCCCCAAGTCCTTCTCTGCAGAGCTGCTCTCAAGGAGATCTTCCCCCAGTTTGTATAAATACCTGGGGTTGCCCCGACCCAAGTGCAGCACGCTGCACTTGGCCTTATTAAACCTCATTAGGTTTACACGGGCCCACTTCTCCAGCCTGTCCAGGTCCGTCTGGATGGCTTTCCTTCCTTCCAGTGTGTCGACAGCACCACTCAGCTTAGTATCATCCGCGAACTTGCTTAGTTTGAGAGTTAACTAGCCTACGCCACTGAAAATCTTATTATGATTATGCTTTATCTTGCCAGAGGTGACAGCAGGTTGAAGCCTTTGTCAGTGTTTCATTTCGATAACTATCTGCATGCTGCGGTGTGTTTCCTACTGAGCACACGTAGTACCTGCTTGTCTGATGGCCAGAAGGAGGGTGGCCAGCCGAGGTGCCCTTGCTGGCTTCTGTGATCACTACGGGTGAACTAAACAGTCTCATGCATGGCAAGACTCACTTTCTGTTTGTTTGTGCATGTAAGTATAGTAGGGGTCTTCTTGCAGCCGGGAAGAAAAATTTGTAGCGAGAAGACAATTTCTCTGTTGTAGCAGCTGATACAGCAGAAAATAAAACAGAAGTGCTTTTGGGTGCAGAAACACAGTTAACAATGTAACTGGATTGAATTAGATGTGATTTATCAACATTAAAGAGGCTTATCTAGATACAGGATGATGTGAAGGGCACTTTTGTGAGAAGACTTCTAGTGTGCTCATTCTAGCACACACTACAGTAATGAAAATGGGAAAGTAAACTCTGTTTACAGCAGAAAATCTCTGGGTTTTCTTAGGTACTATTTTTGGGGGGGTACAGGGGGCTGGATTGCCTCAAAATGAGCTGTTTGCAATAAAAAGCCAGATAGCCCCAAAGAATGTGTGATTTAATAAGTTTAGTAAATTTATTTGCTCTGAATTTTACCAGGAGAAGCAAGTGCAACCCAAGAATGGGATGGTGGCAGACAACCTGCAGAGCTCCCAGCAGCTCAGGTGATTACAGCTTGCTGTGCAGGTGTGTGCAATGACAGACTGTACACACATTTAACAGATTTAGTCTGTTTATAAATTGTCAGGCAATGGCAAGAAGGGGTACTTACTGATGGTTGGTAGCTGAGACCATTCTTTGCATCCCTGTTTCAGTACTAGATTGAAAAACAGCATTAGATGCTGCCCTGGTACAAATGCAGAGAGACACACTATTTGTTTGTGCCATGAGGCTCTTTATACTTTTGCCTTCCTCTCCCTTCTTAATAGATTTATATTCTCTTGCAAACTGATGGAGGCTGCATCTTATAGGTCATAAAAATGGGTGAAATAGTGCTGCTAAGTCTGACTGACAAGAAGTTATATAGAAAGAGCTTCAATGTGTCAATGCAGCTTTGATTCTATGTAGGAGAAAGAGGGAGGTGGTGTCCCATAACCTTGATGAAAATCAGCAGGAAATAAGTAAGCTGATAAGGGATTTTAGGAAAAAACAGAAACTTCCACTTTTTCTCAGAAAACTATTTTCTTGTTGTCTTGAGGAACTCATATGTAGCATGAACCCCTTCTCCAGATCTTCACCGTCAGTTCCTGTTGTTGCTGCCACCCAGGAAAGATGTGAAGGTTGTGGTGGTTACTCTAAGCAGCAAAAGGATCTTGTATGAAGCAGAAAAATAGGGATGTACATGCCAGGAGTGGAAGCTGGTATTTGCTTTGCTCATCCTGTTCTCTTCCTATGCACATGAAATCGCCTGCTATTGCTGTCCTTGTTTGAATTGGCTCTCCCTGAGCTGCCATCCTGAGCAATGAAATTGTAAACCACAAGCCCTGGAGGAATCTGGGGAGAGAGGCTTTGAGGGAAGCACGCAGAGAGAGGGTGGCTGCAGCTACCCAGGCATCCCCCTGTTCCTGCTGCCGAACATCCCCCTGTTCCTGCGTGGGCTGGGACAAGCAAGTGGCCCAGGGTGACGTGGTGACCACGGCTGCAGCAGCTCCCAACAACTTGCTTCTTCCCCTGGGTAGGGACCTGGGCTATCGTTGAGCCCTTGGCCTGGGTTACTGCTGTCAGTTGTATGGTAACTTGGGCTCACGAAGAGCATACTGTTCAAGAAAGTTGTATCGGGACACCCCCACCTCCCTAGCAAGCTCCCTACAAAGAATTTATCAGAAGAAAGATGAGGAGTTTTGAACGACAGAGCCATCCACACACAAACTGGTGTCTGTAGTTGGTGATATCAAGCTGTTGATGTCAGTTTTGAAGTCTGAACTGTGTGGGTTTTTTTTTTTTCTTTTCATGGCTTCTCTTCTCTCCTCTTATCCTTGCCTTCCTGTTCTATTTTTTCCTTTGGTATCTCTCCTCTCTTTCTTTTATCCAAACCAGCTTCTGCACCCAGAATAAAAATCACTGGAGGGTTTAATCTGGGGAATTATGTTTACTTTGCTTGCCTGTTCAGATAAGGCATATACAGTTAAAGAATGCTTACAGCTACTGGAAGGTGCTTAACACAGAGGATTATTTCCAGGTGCCTTTGCTGAGCTTCTCTTAAGTGAGGGGAAACAAAACTATCTCATTTTACAGCTGTAGAAATTCAGATGCCACCCTTAGGCTAGGAACACTCCTTGGGGTTATTGGTGTACGAAATCTGTATGCTCTGGCAGGTGAACTACAGGTGCTGGGAGAAGCAGTAGCAGATGTAGCCATCTGCATTGGGAGGCAATCTATTCAGGTGGGGTTTGACGTGCTCTTCCAGCACAAGCTCACAGTGATGCTATCTTAGAGAAAAATAACACCTCTCTGTGCTTTTTCTCTCCTGCAAGCAAAAGAGTTGGTTTTTGAGGAGGTTTTGATGTTTTGGAGGGGAAGGGGGTGGGTTGGTTGTTGGGGTTTTTTTCAAGAATAAAAAGTGCTCCCTTCTATTTAGGTAGGACACTAATCTCCAACTCTACCTTCTATTCCTGAGGTGGGTAAGGGCTGAGGAAACAGTCTACTATTTCTAAGCAGGCATAGCACGTCCTTTTCTGTTATAGTTGGTAAAATATGAAATGTTTCACAAAATTTGACAGCTAATAATAAATCTTAAAAATCTCCTACCTCAGTAGAGGCAGTGTAAAATTTAAGTCAGTTTTGGGCTGGCTATCTTGTCACTGTGCTACAGCCTCTGTCTTACAAAGGCATTCTGTTTGAATAAAAAGATTTCAACTAATGTTAAAACTCTTCCATAATCTGTTCTCATGTTCGTCTGCCCTCATTGGAAATATTTATCTTTTGCAGTAGCAAATATTCTAGCTTCAGCATTGTGGTGATTGCCTCTTGTGCTATATGGATGCTCTCTGAACTGCAGTGTGTCTTCTCCTTCTGTACTTAAGTCATGAATTCATTTTGTACATCTTTCTTGAGGTCCAGTGGTTAAATATTACCTGTTTCAATGTCATACACTGCTATTGAAAGGTTCCTTTAAGTTATTGGAATTGTGTTTGGTCAGAAGCACTCTATAATAAATTTCAGGGTGCCGAGAAGGCAAATAGAAGATAAGAAAGTTTTCTCAGAACAAAGAAATGCTCTTCAAATTAGGCCTATAACTGTTTTTGTAACCATAGCAATGTAAAACCACGACAAAACTCTCTACAGGCATTGTTCCAGGTATCCTACTTTTGTGGTTTCTCATGGACATTGAAAGACCTATCCACAATATTTTTCCTTGCTGAATCCCAGAGTGTCAGGGTCAGGGAGAATGGAAATTCCACAACTGTGGTATCTTTTGGCTTTCCTTCTTTGTAGGTGTCTTTATTAGTAGCTTAAAACATTTTGTCACAGGTCATGACATATATATGTACATATAGATATAAAAACATACTGAAGTAAAGTAGAAGGGAATAAAACCATGAAAGGAAACTGCATATATCACAGATGAGTTCCAGGGAATTGCAATATGATTGTAAACTGTGTGAAATGCAGTTAGATCAATCAAAATGTGCTAAAGAAATTCAATAGAAAGTTAAAGTGCTGGCAAGGTCCAGCATTTCAAACAAAATGGGATGACAGACACAGTGCAAAGCTGGTTATCCACAGAATCACAGAACGGTTTGTGTTGGAAGGGACCTTAAACATCATCTAGTTCCAACCCCCCTGCCATGGGCAAGGACACCTTCTGCTAGACCAGGTTGTTTGGTTTCAGCAAGCCAAGGTCAAAAGACAATGATCAGCTAAAAGAGTAGGGAGAGATTGACAGTCTGGGAGGCCTTCTTCAAGAGAGGAGAGAATGGCAAACAAGGCTGGCTGTTGTCCAAGTTCAGACGGATAAAGCAGATGAGACCTATCTCACCACAGAGGCAAAGACAAGCTTGTGATCTCATTCAGCTCACTGGCTCTCCAGCATGGGTCAGACTGAGCTCCAGAAGAGTGCATCAGTTGTATTGATTTCCTTTTGGACAACTGTCTGTGGTAAAGTTATGCATCAGTGAAAAGGCATGGTTATAATTGGAGATATTTAGGAGCCTACAGTTCTGTCAAAGGAAGACCTGTAGGATGACATAGCTCTGCTATGATTCAAAGCCTTTGTCTGAACTTCAGAGCACCTTATGTTAGCCTGACCTTTGTTTTCTCTTTTGTTTTAGAAGAGAAGGCATGAGTACTAGTGAGTCAGATTATCCCCATTAGAGTGTCGGTAAGCTCGTAAATGCTAGCCTCAGTGTGTCGAACTGCTGTTCCTCAGTAATAAGCTATTACTGAGTTGTCATCTCTACAGCCTTTTGTGTTCTTCCATTACGCTGAAACCTGGTCCTTTGCCTGGTGGACAAACCTCAGTTTTCTGATCTTACCACTCATTGTTTCAGCTGTCCTCATATAAAGTAATAATCAACTAGTTCTCTAGAGTTGAGTCATCTGTGACCTTCCTTTATTCCTAGCAACTAGATATCAAAATGTATACTTCAAAAAGTCATAATGGAAATTGCAGTCTCTCTGCCTTCAGTGATAAACTTTCAGCTGACAGTCATTGCCTTTACTTTTCCTTTCACCAAGCTGAGTGTGCTGTTGGAGCCAATCATACAATCATTTTTTAACATTTTAAAATATTTGATTTTAGGTTTAGACATTGCATTTATACTATGCAGACACTATATCTGTACTATGACTGCTGGTACTGAATCCATTGACTAATTGTTTGCAGCTTGGTTTGCTTGAGGATTTCTGTCAACGCTGAGGTAAACAGGTGCTCTTCATATCCTACAGAGCTTGTGATCCAAATAACCAGATTCAACAAGGGATACAAATAAATGCATGTAAAATGCTCTGTGACTGAAGTATAGGCCTGTTGAAAAGTGTGCAAAAGTGAATCACCTTTTCTATTCTTCTCAAGTCAAGTTAGGCAACTGGTAGGGAAGCTCTCTTCCTGTTTCCTTTCAGAAAAGTGTGAAGAAGATGCTTGTTGAAGTCCCTGAGTGACCACCGTAGCCAATTCATTTACTTCATCTCTCTTATCATCAGACAGTTAAGGCTCTTTGTTCCTTTATGTCTACACCAGTAAATAAGAGAATATGAAACTGTGACTTTAAAAATGTTTTTGTCCTGGTTTTCATCTAGCATTCATCTACCATTTCTCAAAATAACCAAACCAACCAAACAACAGCCCACAAATCCTAGCATGTCTTCAAGGCAAAAATCTCTACCACAGGAGCAACTCAATTTAGTACACTTGTGTGATAATTCGTCCAGCCAGGATATTCTCCACTCTCATCACTGCACTATGGTCTCCTAAGAGAAGAGCTGTGAGCTATAGTTAGCACAGTCTTTACCTTTCTCTTTTGAACTCATGTATGTGCTGCAAGTCTTCAATATCAAAAAAGGAAAAGATACAGTTTGATAAACATCATGTAAAGGCAGCATAAGATTTCATTACTCAGGGATGTGAACACCTTTTTTATTTAAAAAAAATGCCTACACATGAGACAGAATCTTTTGTTCTTAAACAAAAGAAGTAAATCCATTAATACCATGAGGGCTGGATTTTCAGTCTTGTCAGTCTAATGTTCTGATAACAGCTATTCCTACCCTACTATCATAAAGCCAATACAAGGGAGAGTGAAGGGAATATTTTCAAATGGGTTTTTTACTTGCTACCTAGTTTTTAGCATTTAAGATATACCAGCTATATATTTTAAACGCTTCTTAACAACCATGTTATCTGGGCAGGAAGGGGGAGGAAGAAAGGGGAACCTCTTCCTCCCCCTTCTCCTCCCTGCCCAGAAGAAAAGCTGCCCAGGTCTGGGGCTTCTAAAAATTGCACAGGTACCTGGACTCACAGAGTATTTGTTTCTTCAGCTCTTTAAGCCATCTTCCACACACAACAGATAGAAACAAAGGAAAGCCTTCTGCTAGCAGCAGCTGATTGGCTCCCTTTGTATCTCTTCACTGGGATACTGATATAGAAGAAATATGTCAGAAACTTGAGCAAGACAGCATATAAGTGGTATCTCGCTTATTGTATGGCTCAAGCTGAAATCGGACTCTTGAAAATTGGAGCAAAATATGTATCAGAGAATATTTTTAGTGTTTCTTCCCTTTGCCATCTATCTACTAACCTGATTACTTTTCCCTGATGCCTTTCCCTGCTTTGAGGGCTTTATTAATAATATCAACTCCTGCAAGAGAAATGGAACATGCCAAACTTTGTTCTTTATGCTTCATGGTTAAAAAAAAAATGAGACCAACAAAAAGTCTTCATGTTAGACCGTTACAACAAAAGTTGATCTTCTAATTCCCATGATACTGGCATCGGGCAGTGAAATGAATGTTTTATTTGCAGGCTTATAAAATAGATATTGGATTGCTCTTAAGACCATGAAGCTGCCATCGGTTTATCTTCATTTTTACAAAACTGGCAGTGAGTTCTGATTTTTTAATAGTATTTGGTTTGTAGGAAATCACAGTAAATATCATGTTCGCCTGTAAGATCCAGTAAAAATGTATGGATGACGCCTGATTTTCAGAGCTGTACGAGGACCAGTTAGATGCTCAGTGCAACAGCACCCTCTACACCCTATGACTTTAAGTGCATCTAAATACATCCCTCACTGATGTCAGGTGAGCTGTAAGGTGACAATATTATTGATACACATTCTCGGCATCTACCAGCCTTTCAGTGACACACAAAGATTAGGAGCAAATTTTAAACATAAGAATGATTAAAGACACAGAGACCAGAAGATAAAAGACTGTCAGTTCACCACGGGGATCCTGTTACCTTTCTTTGTGTTGGGAAAAAAAAATAATCCAGGCAAAGGAATTGACACAAAATAATCCATGCTGACTTCAGTAAAGGATTTGTTATGATGTTTGTGAAAAGTTACTAATTTACGGAATATGGGAAGTGGTATGGGCACTTGGACAAAGGGTCAAAGGAGACATAACAGTGGGTTTTGCTGAAATGAAAATTGGATTTATAATTGTCTTTTTTTTTTTTTTTTAAGTACCAGTGTAAAATCAAACTGGAACAATTAAAGAAAACGTATAGTAGGAAAAGAAGAAAAATAGCAAACTTGTTTTCTGAAAGGGGAGCACAAGCATGCTTGCAGGTCTCAGTTTTTGACTGGATTATAAAACTTAAATCTTCATATTTAAATAAATTATCCTACTTACCACAAGCTCTTTGGGATTTTTTTTAAACCAGAGGACAGTTTTTCTTGACTTTACTCTGAACTGCTGTGAATAAGAATCTTCAAAATTTGCCATTAAGTGAATGTAGGAAAATAAACACAATTGTTTAGTAAAGTTAATGTTTTGTCTTAGTAAAGTTAGCGTTTTTCTTACTCTGTGCTTTCAGTGGGAAGAGTAAAAAGAAAAACCTCATGGCCATAAAAAGGGCAGAGAAGGCATGGAAGTATTTAACTGATTTTTTTGACCCACTGATTTTGCTTATAGGTAGTAGAAGAGCAGGTACAACTGTTGCCAGTATTTTCTTCTCTGGTGATACCTTTACCACAAGTGGAGCTTTTTATTGAAGGGTAAATAGCAAGGGTTCCTTTTCTGTAGAGGAATATTCAGTGACCAGCAGTTTTATGAAGTGATCCAGCTCTACAAAAATCAGTTGCCTGTATTTTCATCTTTGCAGACATAACTATGGTACTGGCCTTAAAGTTCTACTGCTCTAACCTCGATATTTCACTGGTGTAGGGGCTTGTGTTCATAGTAACATAACTTTATTGAAAGGAAAGGGAAGGTGTAAGCTGCGTTATTCTAAGGAACTTTTACACTTGCGTATTTGCAGCCACATCAGAACTTCTCACAATTAATTATTGCAATCTATAAAATTTCTCTATTTAAACTACCTTTTGGTGATGGTACTCCGTATGTGTATGAGGGATACACCGGTTTTAATTTTATTTGTTTGTCAGTCTCCAAAAGGGATGTATTTGTTCTTGGACTGAAGCAGCAGAATCTGTGAGAAAGGTTTTGTCATTTCATTCAGAGCTGGACATCAATGATGTCAATGTCTCCACTGCTGCAGGGTTGCTCAATTCCTAGTGTGGTCAGAAATACATCAGTTTTGAAGACACGGCTATTATTTAGAAGAACTGTTGGCAGACCCTATGGTGGAGGACTTTGTTAACACTCATGGTATTTGTTTGCCTATTCATTATACATAGAGGTGATTTTCCTGGTCTTCATTAATTCCTGTATTCTTTTTAAATGGCATCTGATTTTTTTAAAGCTGATTTTATACACTCTATGCATTTTGAATCCAAGCTTCAAAGCTTTTGCTCATTTTACTAGTCATGCTCTAAGTCTGATCAGTGTGCTTCCAGCTGTACCTTCAGCCTCTTAAAGAGTATTTTTAGTGGAAGCTCACAAGGTGGTGCTATATCGTTTTCCATGTCAGAGTTGGGATAACTACTTCATGACAGACTGAATTTCAGTAGACCAGATTCTACCTCCAAGGCTGTTTTCTGCCTATCTGTTTTTTTCTGATGCTGTTATTAGGGTTTGTTTAGATTTTTTTTTCTTTTTCTTGGAGCACAAGCCTCTGGGCACTGTTGGTACAGGTATATGAGGAAAGGGATCGACTGTTTGATAACCTCTGAAGTGGTGTATAAGAAAAAATAGATCAAGTCATGCTTAGGATAAACCCAGAAAATTATATTGATTTCTCCTCTCTAGGCATGCTCCCAAATACATACTTAGTACTTGTTTACTGGTGTTACTTTGAAGAAAGGAAGCATTATAGTGAATAACTGCACAACAGAAAGTTACAATCTAGCGAACCAAAAATGCTCTGCACATTCGCGTGGTTGAAATTTTATAGGGAAATATGGACAGATTTTAGGTTGAAGTCCTAGAAAACACTGGGATAAGCCCAATACATTGAAGGGAGAAAGCAAAGAACTTGGAAACTGAGCACCTGGGTCACAGGGAAAGCAAGAGATTTAATTCCCTGCAACTCATTCATATTTTGAGAAATCTTTCCCTTTCCTCTCCCCTCAGTTAATTTTTAACTGTTTCACTCCATGGGTTAATTTCAGTACACTTTAACTTCTTTTATCGTTTTCTCACCACTGCCACCATTCCTTCCAGCTCACCTGATTTGTTGTGTGCTAACAACCACTTCGCAGTAAGATAGTTATAATACTATGAGAGTGAGGCATGCATCTTCCCCATTAAAAAGGGGAAGAGGCCATACATGTTTTCAGATACAGCAGGCATTAAAATACATTTATAATTAATATTGTATTAGTGTAAGTATAGTTATATTACATCTCATGTCACATTTTACACTCTCATTTTATGAGCTTATAGTTATAGTAGCCAAGCAGCATGCTAGGGAAGCTATGCTTTGTAAACTCTTCAGAAAAGGAAGAAAGTGAGCCCAGAAAAGTCTCTGGGGTCATTCCTTTTTAAATGTGCAAGTAGGAAGAAGTAGACAAAGATGTTGAGTGTTCTGTGCTGACTAAAGCAGTAATGATTGACAAATGTCCTTCCAGCCTGGAGATGCTGTGTGGCATGCTCCTTGAGAGGTGTAGACTGAACTTGCGCATTGATAGCTCTGCTTTCCAACAGCATAAACAAAATGCTTTCATTTAGATTGCATCTTCTTTCGGAACATCGTCTGTGTACAAAATGTGGTTGTTCCCTATCCCCTCCCAGGGGCATCTAAGGGAAGAACTACTCCTGGTTTTATCTGTATTTTTCACAAGAACAACAAAACCTCTTCCATTAATGTATGCATTTCTGTGTTGATACCAACACAGTATCAGACCAGATTGGACCCTTATTTGGGATGGGCTGGTTAGTAAAGTTGTGGATATGTTTGAGGTTAATCATATAAGTGCTCCCATGGATACGGATTTTTTCAAGATCAGGCCTATGTTGCTTCATGAAGGATGGATGATCTTTACAACTGTGTAGTACCTAGGCTTGGCACAATTGTGCCTGCAGAATATCTGTGTTTCTAACAGGTTCCCCAGCATCATTACAATCATGAGGAATGCCTTCACTGGTTGGCTGCTGTACTTCTGTCCCTTTTCTTCAGGAGAAATACAAGCCTAGCTCTGAGAAACCTTCCCAGCAAGTTTCAGTTCCAAGAACCCTTTTTCCAAGAATTGGTATCCACCAAAAATGGAGGAGAGGGGAACTTTAGGCTGGAAATATATTTTTTAAGTACAAATTGATCCTAATAATGGTTTTAAATGCATCTTAAAGGTTTTGACACAGATCAAAGAGGAGCCACAAAATAGCAACTCATTATGATCTTGATTTCCAGTTTTATTTCTCCTTTGCATTTTTTAAAATGTGTTATAATAATTCTTACGTAAGGCTCTCTGAGGGATTGTCTTAGACACTTGCTCCTTCAGTCTATCCTAGAGGTATAGCTCAGCAAGGAAAACAAGGGGAATAAAACAGAGGCAAGACCCTGGTAAATCAGCTTGCAGTCTCTTCTGGAGGCATTGAAGCCCTGTGCCGATCCTTCTGTGGACCACTAGTAAAATACTTCCATTTGTCCTCAAGTACTAAACAGAGTAATTAAGAAAAGTAAAGAAGTCATCTTTGCTTTGGGCTACAATAAGTAACTGTTGATTTAATTTTGTCACTTAATAAAGATAAAAGGCCCTGAAGGAATGTTCTGGGCTCAATGAAATTACACAGGCAATATCCTTTTAAAAATTAATAGTCTTGGAGAAAACTACAGGTTATACTTGAAAAATGAAATCTGGAATGCTTTTTTGGAGTCAATATTACTTAGAGGGGTGGTGCCACCCTAAAACATTATATAAACCACTTTTTAAACAGTGTATGAACATTTTGTGATATCAATTGTATACATTTTCTTTAAACAACCTTGCAGAAGTGTCTTCATTTACTTTGTCTTTGGGCACACCTCAGTAAGAAGAATCAATGAAACTCTAGAGCTGTTGACCAAAGATCAAACAAGTGAGAAATTATTACAATTGTTTTTTTATTGAGGAAGAGGGGGAATTAAATTAAGCTTTTAAAAAAGAAATGCTACAAGTTAAAGTTATTTTAAAATTACTTTGTCGTTAAAAATGGAGCACGATTGTAACAAAATATATTTAAACATAAAATCACTGAAATTGGTCAAAATATGTAAACAACCTTAGTTACTTTTTCTAAATAAGGGTTTATGAAAAAAGTGATATTTTATTTTTTAATTCCAACTTCTGTTATACTTTTTCTGCTATATTTGTTCTAAAATTAAAATTTAATTTTTAAAATTAAAGCCATGTTTATCCACATATCTGAATACTAGGATTTTTTATTTTACAGCCTCATTTTTTCATTATTCTCACTAATTGCCAATTTGCACAACTTGAGAAATTAATTATTCTGTGATGCATGTAGATTGCCTGATCCTTGTTTAGTATCAGGTATCTTTCAAAGCATGTTGAGCAAAGCATTTGAGGGAAGTCAGAGTCAGGCTGTGCCCCAGGAACACCCTGGGAATAAAGAAGATGTACCCCTGGGGTGGCAGGGTCCCCAGTGCCCTGTCCTCTGCTGCCACCAGCAAGGAGTCAGGACAGCTGCTTTCCCTTTGGAAAAGTGGACACAGAATTAATAGGGGGCAGAAAATTCGTTGAGGTGTAAGAGTTGACTGTTGAAGCCAGAACTGCTTTTAGTTCTGAGTCTACAAGTCATAATTATTTGACTTAATAATTCTTCTGTAGGCCAGTCATCACACCATCCCACTGGTGCCTTGAAATATATGACATGCATTTGGCCCCAGACATGATTCTCCTACATTTATAAAGGGTGGGAATTTCTATATTTCTTCTGTACACACTGCTCTTTTGTTGTTCAAATCTGCACCCTGTTTTATGTCTTTGCTTCTAATGTTCACTTACCAAATTTCTACTTTACCCTTTGATTATTTGAGTGTGGAACACTGTTTCAATTTCTCCCAGATTTTTCTCTTCCTCCCTTCTACCTCTGCTCCTCCTTTCCCCCTCCATTTGAAAACCTTTGTTTTGTTTCTGAAATATTTCCCAGTGATTATAACAAAAGCTATTTAATTTCTGGGTGATGCAAATAGTTATTAGCCTACACAGTACTGATCTATCACACAGATGGGATAAATGCTTGACCTCAGCAGAAAAATATTAAGAACTGTTGAGCATTCTCTAGGGGCTTTTTTGGGGGTGGCTTTGGGTCATTGACTGTGAATTGTATGCTATGGATACCAATAATTATCGCTTCCTTCCTTTTGTTTTCCATATTTCAGCCTTTCACTGGATGCTTATTGTTTGGTTTGGGTTGATTTTGAAGTAGCTTGTTGAAATGCAGAAATGAGAGATCCCCCTTTGTGATTTACTGAAACAGCATTTCCAGTATCAGTTCAAAAATGACTCATGGTTCTAGGCCTTTATCCAGAACAAGGCTGAGTTTCCCATTGTCCCTAATAATCTGCCCATCAGGCTATCTTAAACTGTGAGGGCATTTTCACACAGGGAAACCTGCTGTAGATCATGTTGCTTATAGCCATGTGCTCTCTGGGCATTTCTGTGGATGTGAGTATGTGGGATGTTCGTCTTGTACACGGATCTTAAATAACCTTAGGCCATAGCTGCGTGGTCATTTTAAAACAACACAAATTGCTGCTGGAGCTGAGGAAGTAGCCTTGCCCTTGTCCTGGCTCTGTCCCAAAAAGGAACCTGTTCATGGTGTTATAACCTCCCTGGCAGCAACAGGAAGAGGGGGAGCAGGGGGCAGGATTTGGGCACTAATTTAGATTAAGCATCTCACATGGCTTTCTGCTGAGAGAGCTGGGGCAGTGGTCTAAGAAGAGAAGCAGATAGATGTTGTGGGTGCTGCAGGGTTGGTGAGACTGCACTTTCCAGCTGGAGACACCTCTGGTTGGGCATTGGCTTATGAGGCAAAGCAGCCAGTTTATAGTGCAGGTGCTACTTGACCTTGTCTGAGGGAGAATTGAAGACCTGGCAAGGCAGAAGCCTGAACCACTGCAGGCATGAAGGAGTCCACTCCTTGATGCCTTGTGAAAAGACAATATAGATGTAATTGCAATAACTTCTGCAGAACCAGAGAAGGTGTCTGAGCAAGAATGATCCTCCTGTGGTCAAGAAGGTAAATTTTAGGTCCTCACATAGCATTGCAGGTAGCTAATGAAAAAAGGAGGATGAAGGGGAAAAAAGTAACTTTTGTAAAATAACAGTGTTTGGCAAAGGTGAAGAGCTAATGTCTTCAAAAGTCCTCTTCAGAACACTTCTTTTAGCAAATTAAGGAAGGTGTTAAGGAGAGAAAATGGGCATATCTACTAATTTACAAGCTTTTGTCCAAGCAGTCACTAATTACTCTCTTACTGTCCTTGATCTGTGTAAGGAGGGAACAGGGACAAGCATTTAAGAAGCTGTAGAAGCTTTGTCTTTCAATTACCCTTGTTGAGAAAAGGGAGCCTCAAAGGAGTTGTTTAAAAGGAAAACATAGCTTTTACATCTTCCAGAATTGCTGTGACAGGTTTTATTGTGGACTTGTCTTCCCTTTTTCTGAAGAAATTCAAAGAGAGCAGCCACTTGAAAAACTTTTTTCTGTTCTTCTCCCAGCTTCCCTCCAAAATGTTAAATGGGATGCTAGTTTGTGCCTCAAGAATGATGTCTGTGCTGAGTGTTTTGAGCTAAGTGCTTTCCTCTTAACTCTCCAAGCTCCTTCTATGCAAATGAATTCAGAGGGAAAAAAGCTTCTTGATGTTATTTTGCATTTATCTTTCATACCTGCAGGTGCAATTCACTGATGCATTATTGCAGCTGTTAAAGATAGCAGGATCTCCTAAGCAGTGAAGAAGGGACCTTCTGCTGGAGGTCAGTGAAGAAAACAAAAGTGAAGCTGTCTTTTAAATGTTGACAGTCAGAAAAACTAGATTAGTATTTAATGTTTTAAAGACTGTTTTCACAATTTACAAGGAATGAAACTCTGAAACATAAATTCATATCAAACTTTTTTCCCTGTACCCACAGAAATCTGGAAATAAACCTTAATTTGCATCATCAAAGTTAGAACTAGAGAAAAATCAGAACAAATTTATTCAAAAAACTGGAGGACAGATGACAAAATGTCATACATATTTTAAAGTAAACAGTGTTTGCACAGTTGTTACTTCAGCCATATAAAGATTATACTCTTCCCATGGACATGGAATGTGTGAATAAGTTTATCCTTCTTTCTTTTATCTCTATTAATGCAGTTAAATTATTGATTTATGGGCACAGTTATGTTAGACCTGTGGCTGTTTGTATTTTGTGCCTGAAAACAGTACTACAAAATCTGAAGTCATAGTTTCAATTCGGGATGTGTGGTGGTGCTTATATGCAGTAAAAGTAAACGTTCTGCTAAATGAATATAAAAATTAAATTAAACACACTTTTTTAAAAGAAGTTTGAATAGTCTATTTTACAAATTCAAAGAAATTGAAATAAAAAAAAATCTACTTTAAATTTCCAGATGACAGGAGAGTTCCCGTGTCTTACTTTTTATTGTCTCTGTAGAGTTTGAATTCTGGAAGCTGCTACAGAAGCTGCTTTGGGCACTGCATGTCTGGTTTTCCGAGGACTATCGGTTTTACCACTGTCTTTGTAGGCCAGCCCTAACTGCATTTTCAAGTTGCTTTTGGGCTTACATTCTGTTATTCCAGTGAAGAAAGTGTTTGCTTGCTGAGATCAAAGGAAATATAAGTATCCAGTAAGGGCTCTGGTACCATCATGACAGAGAAGAAAACGTCACACTTGGATCCATTATTTTATAATCTTAAAAGCCAAGTGAAATTAACCATATTCTTTACCCACATCATGAAAACAGAACCTAAAGTCACATCAAATGCAATTATTTGATAAAAGTTCGTGTAAATCTATCCTGTCTGTGTAAACCCCAAGACAGCAAAGCTTTCTCCAAAGCCATTCTTGTTTACTGATTTTCAGAATAGCTGGTCAGTTATTCCTTTGTAAATTGTTTAAGCATTAGTTTAACCTGGAGGGTAAACAAAGTGCATGACTTAGCATCTGTTCTTATTAAAATAACAGTTTTAGTAATAATAAGAACAGCAGAGTGGCCCACAGGTCTACGTCTGTCTGTCTCAATATCCTGTGACTGCCCCTTGTCTCTAGCTTACCCTTAGTAAGAACAGAAATGCAGGAAAACCCTGCTGTGATACTTATCCCAGCATAATCCTCCAGCTTCCAGCAACCTGCAGTTTGGTGACTTCTCAAACTAAAGGTTGTATCAGTGTGTTTAATCTCTCCCCTTCCCTCCCCTCCCCTCCCTCACAAGTAGGAATCAGATTCAGGACAACACACAGGTAAACCAGTTGCCCTACCATGATACAACAATCTTTGTGGTTCAGGCTACTCTGCCTTCCCAGGAGCAGCAACCTCACCTGAGATTTTTGGGGTTCCTTGATTGTGGTTTTTTTTAGGGTGCTTCTTCAAAACCATTTTGTGGCTTTTTTTTCAGCGTCAGTGCTATGTGAGATCAAAAAGTTACTTTCATAGTCAAATAATAGATCCTATCTTCAGCTGGATCAGATTCAGAGCTAATCTCACAGGTATGGAAGTTCTTATGTTCCTAGTAACATTTTTTCTTATTCTTCTCCCTCCACCTTCTCCACTGTCCTGATGGTATTTCCACAAATGTGAGCTTTGGCAATTATTTTTCAAATATCTATGCATCAGCTAAGGCTATTAAAAACGACAACAACAAAAAAACCCAAAAAACATAGTTTATGACTACTACATCTTAAATGTTACTGAGAACACACCCCGTTCTCTCAGGAAGACCTCACAGGGCCTCAACAGCATGCTGTGGAGGTACTATGGCAGAGTGCTTGGGGATCACCGCCATATGTCAGAGAGGAGAAAGTGAAGGACACTGAGTGTGAAGATTCCCTTTCTCCAACTTCTGCCTCTGTGCATTATCACTCTTTGTAGTTCCCTTTGTCTCTTTTCATTACTGCTGTATCTTCTTCTTCTTCTAAACTTACCTAGAAATAAAATTTCCTTTCTTCTCAATAGGAAAAATCTGAGAGAAGAGTATTTGTTGAGGTTGCTGCTTCAGTCAGTGTCCCATCCCACTTGATGGGTGAGGGGTGGAAAAAAGAAAAAAGTAAAACAACAACAAACCCCACAAACTGCTGCTGGTGAGCATTCCTAAAACAGCTGTGCAGAGGACTGAGGGAAAGAACTTAGCGCAGTCCAGGAAGAGGCATAAAGATGTAAAACCATTTGGTTTTGTTCAGATATTCAAGGACATGTGGAGTTCCAGCTCTAAAGCAAATAGGGTGCTCCTGAACATCTGCCAAAGTGAGTAACTTCAGCAAACACTTATTTGTCATCCTGATGCAGATATTAAATTTAGTTGATTAATATAATTTAATTTTTTAATGGTACCTAATGCTTTATAACCTCCATTATATCCTTTTCTCAGGGATGTCTGTCTTTCCCAATATTACCATGAAACATGCTCTTTCTTGTGTCCTATATTGATTTCCATACCATTTTAACTAATCACTTCACAAAATATTATAGAGACTATGCTGAGAAAACTATTTATTACACAGAATCTGGTTTACTTGCCTGTCATTTCAGGACATCCTCACTACTTCAGTCAACTTTCTAGTGGCCTTGACATTATTGGTTTAGCTGGAGAGTGGCTCACAGCTACAGCCAATACTAACATGTATGTACTGTAAATATCAGCCTTTGGTAGCAAGCGAAAGTATAGCAGTTACTCCTATATCTCAAGCTTTTAGTGCCCATAAACCCATCGTGTGGTCATACATCTGTTTCTCAGCTGTGGTGGACAGCATCTGTTTAAAGCATTCCTTTCTTGACTGTATTCCCACTTCTCCCTTGCTCAGCAAGGGGGTGACAAAATGGTACAGGACAGACCTCAGCTCTGCCAGCGCAGAGCAGCCAGCCTTCTCTCAGAGCCTTAATTGAGAGAAGTGGCTTCTGAAAGTGCTCCCAATTTGCTTCCCACAGGGCGTCTGCCCAGGGCATTGGTGACTGTTGGCAGATTGTAGACAATTCCATTAAAATATTAGTCTCTTACATTTTGCTTAATAGCAACTAATCTTACATGTTTGACTTGCGTATGCTAACCAGGAAAATTACTGTATTTGTTTGTCTCTCTTTTTCCCAATCATAATATTCTTTTAGCTCTTCAGTATATGTACAAAAAATAAAAATAGAAACAAATTAGAGTAGAGAAATCTGGATAATTATTGTATACATTATTTCCTTTGGAAAGAGTAGGTAGAGAAAGAAGTGTGCAGGGTATGTGTATGTGATAACATTTTTGTCTTCCTGAAGACTGTGGATGTGGTTATTTTTAACTAGCGATGTTACCTTGTCTGGTATCCTTTGAAAAGGGTTTATGAGGCTTCTGATCGCTACTGCTTTTCTTGATTAATCTCAGATAGGGACTGTAGACCCAAGTCTATTGATTTTATTCCATCATGTGTTTTGAACATGTAAATAGTCCTCCTTCTGAGTTGAACTACCTCTATTTGGATAGGGAAGTTCTTTGCAAAGGACTGAAAAAGTCTCTCAGTCCCCTCTGACAGTCTATAGTATAATTTGCAGGGGGAAGAAAAGGGGCTTGTGTCAAAGTGAGCAAGCCACTGTTTTTCATTCCTGATGTTTGCAATTAAATTAAGCATGCATTGACTTCATTGGTGGTAACAAAGCCATTGCTTATAATTAATTTCAGCATCATTCTGACAATCTGTCATGCAAGCATAGCTTACTGCTTATTAGACTAAATTTCTGCACTCCAGGCAAACTTGGCCATGTGGAAAAAGAATAGCACACAGAAGGCCAAAAAGCCATCCAGAATTCTGCCTGAAGTTTCAGAGTTTTTTCTTGCTTGGTCTAAAACTCAGCTTCTGGTTTTTGTCCTTCAAAAAAAAAAAATTTCTATTGCTACTTGTTACCTAACGGCTGAGGTTATCCTGGTCTAGTTTTCAGTTCAGGAGGTGGTGTGGTATCTGGTGTGAATCTGGGCTGGTTAAACTATAATTATTTTCTTTGACATTCTAAGCTAAATTTATGGGACTGTTGTGTTACAGACTTTGGTTTAACTAGAAAATACCAGTGCTTCCCTGTCATATCTAGTAAGTCTGTATTGAGTAAATTTACTATATCAGGTTGGTTGCAGCCATGTATTTTAAAATAATTGGAAGGCAGAAAGTTTATAGGAAAGTTCAATTAAAGGAAAAGCAGAAAACATTCCCTTGGGCTCTAGTGCTAGGCAATAGTGCATAACTATACCTTATAAGCACCTCTTGTAAATTTGTTTTCAGGTAAAAATCTGTATGGCTTTGCAATCTAATAGAGCAGTGTAACTACGTAAAACTGATTTCAATTACATGCAAATCATCAAATAGTGCAGTATTTTTGCATGTTATGTAATTCACTTTTGCCAAACAGTGTGCTGTCCTCTGCACTACAGGTAACGAAAAACAGCCTGCAAGCCTTTCACCTATCCCATGTAAATACTTGTTACTGGCTAGGAGTTGTATCTAACTTCAGACTCGTTTGGAGTAGCATGGTGAAGTGAGCTGGTACTGCATGATGATGTCTGTGTACTAAATGGACCTTACTAGGCAGTACTGGTTTCCTGGCTGTCTGTCTTACAGGTCAATTTTGTCTAAAGAATTTTGAACTCTCTCTACAACACACATCAGGTAGCTATGAAACTCCCTTCCTCCTCAGAGCATAAATTGACAAGGCTGTAAATTAAACTTTAATCAGTCCTTGATGCTTTGGGGATATTGTAGTCACCCAACATCACTACAGACCCCACAGAGAATGTCTCAGATGTGATGGTGTGGCACAAAGGCTGTCCGACACAGTCCAATGTTAATTTTCAGCAAGAATAGCTTGAGGTATGACTCTGAAATGCTGGAATATTTCAGTCCAGGGTGCTATAGTTCACAGCTCACACATAAATTACGTAAATTTAGCAGCAAAAACTGAATGTGAACTAGAGTTTTTAGAAGCAGTAGGTACAATCGTAGATGGTACAGTGATGCCTTAGCATGTCTGTGTATCAGAAATGCAGCATTTCTCCTCTGCAGAAAGGCAAATATTAGTGGTCTCTGGTCTTGCTAAATTAAAACCTCTATTTACTTATATTTCTCCTGCATCATGAAATACTCTTAAAACAAGGTATTACTTTTGTTTAAAAAAAAACAAACCGTATGTCTATATATATGTTTACATATGAAGTAGCTCCTGTGTTCATTATCATGGAGCAGATTCTTCTGAAGAAAATGCACGAAATGGTTGGATGGAGGGAATTTTAAGCAGATGGTATATTTTTTTCCAAGTAACTAGAGCAAGGTAATTAATCCTGATTATGGGTTGTGTCAGCCTATGAAGTCTTCTAGCCCCACTGAACTGCGAGAGACTTTGTACTTACATCAGGTTCTGAAGGAGGATGAGTTTTTGAGAGGGCAAAAGAGCTTGCAGTACAATAGGCAATAACTTGTACTTTCCTTGTCAACTAGAAGCAAACAGCGGTGGAACTGTTCTGAAAGCAGGTAACTTTAGCTATATTTTTTTTTTTAATTTCAACATATAAATTGTGGCAACCGAAAAATACTGTAAAACTGCAGTAAGAATACTTTCTCAGCCTGTCCCAGATAGAAGCATCTCCAGATTTGGAGGCACTAGAATTAAATTTAGATGTCAGAAATCAACCTAAATAAAATATTGAACTTCTTAAAAGACACTGATTGCAATGATAATGACTTGGGTGCAACTAATTCCTCCTCCTTGGTGCTTTGGTTTTTTTTAAAGTGTGGGACTTGATGGATGAAACAAGAGGAAAAGGGTCAAATGGGCCTAGGAAGTACAACTGTATAAATAATTTGGGGTGGGGGAAGGGGGTAGGGGTGGGAATCTTTTCCTTCTCAAGACCCAGACTAATTTTCCTAGCGTTATCAAAACTGAAGAAGTACTGAATGAGCTAAAGAGCGGAGAGGGAATCCTCTGATCTGATTTCAGGTGGCAGATTGTGCAAGCAGGCAGCATGGGAAGTGTTTATAGACTTAGTGTCTTGCCTCTCATGGAATTCATAATCAAACCTCTACAGTGTTCTGCTGGCTTGCTACCGGTCTTTCCCTGAGG
The DNA here is from genome assembly GCA_011057875.1 of Pterocles orientalis. Classification (NCBI taxonomy): domain Eukaryota; kingdom Metazoa; phylum Chordata; class Aves; order Pterocliformes; family Pteroclidae; genus Pterocles; species Pterocles orientalis. The sequence goes on along the minus strand of WKFP01015237.1, from coordinate 202,689 downwards.
TTAAAACTAAAGGCATTGTTGCACTTCCACATGTTGTGCTGTTTGTTTCTGAACACATAAGTATCTCACCACAGTAAGGCTCCATAAACTGCCTGGCTGTGGCACATTATCAGTGAGGAGTGCTGTAATTTCTGCGCCAGAGCACACAGCCTGTGATTTCTGAAAATCCTGAATGTTTCACTCTGTGTGTGTGTGTGTGTGCGTGTGTGTGTGTGTAAAAATATTCTTAGTGATTGAGGAACCTCTGGTCCTAGATTTGAGCCTGTGTTCTGAGTCACTTGGATTGTGATGTTTAATATAAGCATCCACATCTTGCAAGTTTTTGAACCTTAGAAAATTGTTAAATCATACTATGGTCTTCATGGGAGACCACTGGCTGCATAAGCATGTAGTCTAGAAATCCCTGTTACCAGAAGGCAGACCCCTGAACTGAGCCTCTTTTCCTGTTTGCTACTGCAGGGAAGGAAAGGAGCAATATCTTGCTGATTTGTATTAGCAAATTAGCCTCAAGGGCACACAGCAAGTTTTTTTTTTTCTTTTTTTACCTAGTCATTGTAATTTTGACTGTTTCAAAGAGTAGGAAGGAAAAGGTTATTCATTAACCAAAACCGAATGTGTCTATTTTCTTTACAAATAGGAATATTAAACAGCCTTTTGTTTGAATTAAACATTTCATTTAAATAAAAAAGGACTGCTAATATTGAATTTGAGGAGGTTTTTTTTTACAGTACAAAGACCTAAAGACACTTCAAAAGCAAAATCATTCTCAGCTGAAAGAACTTGACATGAAATAGGAACATCAGAATTAAGTGTAGGGGTATTATTTTCAGGATTTTTTCCCAGCTGACAATAAAAACCTGCCAAAACTGGCAGATAGTCATGAACCCTGTGGTATCATTAGGACTCTTTTCTTTTTCTTTTTTTATTTTAAATATAAAAAAAAAATTAGTCTCTGTTCTGATGGTTTATCAAGAGAAACACTCAGTCCTTTGTTATGGAGAAGTGTGGAGAGCACAGCTCACCTGTGTCAGGGGCAAAGATGGGTGAGCCTGTGACCAGGCTGCTCCTCCTCATAGCTGCTATTGTAATCTGCAAATCGCAGTCCAGCATCTTTGTCTGGCAGTTTGTCAGAATCTGTTAAATTATGGAAATGGTATAGACCAAACCTCCAAGCTGGAAGGTCAAAAACGTCAGCTTACCCAAAAAACTTTTGAAGCTGATTCCACAGCAGCTTGATTGCTGAGGCTTTCATGTTTCTTAGTGTCATACGGGGTACATCCACACCATTATAGAAGAGGAAGGATGAGCACTCTCATCATTGGCTTTTTTTTCCTCATAGGTGCACAAATTGAGTTACGGGTTATACATTATGAAACCTTATGACTTGAATGGTGAATAAGTGAATTCACACAATAGATTAGTGTGGGCAAAAGGGAACTGAGCTCCTGTTTATCATGTTTGGTTGTCATATTTCTTAATGAGCTCATTAAATAAAGTTTAAATTAGAGTACATTGTCCTGTAAATTTGAGAGATCCAAATGGACCATGACAGCCGTCCCTGGAGACTGGCTGCCTCCCTGCAGGTGTTTGGAGAGGAACAGTGTGACCTTACAGCTGTAGGGTGGGGTGATGCTGAGTGTCACCCCAATGCTGCTGCCTCAGCTGTGGTTTAGGGATGTCATTCCAGACAGCAATGCTCCCTCCTTGCCTGCTTTTTGTTTTGTCACTGTTAAGACATGCAATAAAACAGTTAGCAAAGCTTTTCAAGCTTTTAGTTTTCCACTTCAAAGTCAAGGATATTATTACCCAAACAAAAGTGACGGAGAATAGTTGAGATAAATTTATTCCTTTATTTTATGCAAATCTCCTAATGTTTGATTTGAGACATTCTAAGTAGTTACATGTCTCAGTTCTTTCACCTATTAGGACTAACTGCATTAACCAATACTCAAGTGACCAACCACTTGGTAAGTATTCATGATACAAATGTTGTGTTGCTACTGTAATTTAAATGGTTAATGACATTGCATGGCTATATAACAGTCTTGTTCAAAAATAATGCCATCATAAAATACAAAGAACACTCCAAAATTGCTTCTCTCTTGTCACTGAGTGAAATAGTTTAGTAAATTGCTGAGTACTATGCTTAAGTTAATTATCTATTATTAAATATATATATACACATAAATATATACACATTATTAGAATGCATTATGAAATCATCTGAGGTGTTAGCTTTCTATATGTCATGGTACAGTGTAGCATAACTGAATGCATTACAGAAGACAGCTTCTGAAGGATGTGTTGCTGCTACTGCTGCTGAAGACACAAAACAACAGAACTCTGATGAATTTTAACAGGGCTCCTCTTTAATGTTGGCATTTTAATGTAGCTTAGTCACCCACTATGTGTCTATTTAGGACAGAAAGAATGAAGAGGAACATATACCATATGCAAATATATATGTATGTGTATATACCATTTACGTTTCATGTGTGCATGAACATGCTTAAAGCTCCCTCAAATATTTTGTTCTTTAGCATTATGAGCCATTATTCACTGAAGAAGGCAGCAGCAGTTCCTGGAATTGGGACAGATAATGTAATTGCAGTGAAGTGTGATAAAAGGTAAGACATGTCATACCTATCAAGAATGTTTTGTTGCGCTTAACTTCCTCTGATGCAGTATGCCTTTGGTTCTGTTTCTTAGCAGGAATCCCATTTTATAAAATGAACTCTGACTGTTTTGAACAAAATTCACTGTTCATAAAAACAGAGTTCAGTTTTACAAGTTTCTTTTTGTAGGTCTTTATTCAGGTCTTGCCCTGTTCAGTTTAAGTAAAAAGTGGCTGTTGTGCCTGAGGAAAAAATGCAGTAAAAAGTATTGGACTATTCTAGATATATTCCACAATTTCAGTGTGCATTTGCCTCTAGGAGATGGTGCTCTTTGGTGTGAATCAAGGTGACAGAAAGTGTTTCAGGCAGAGGATGAAATTGGGTGTTCTTGCAACCCTCTGTGCAGAGAGAAAAACATTGTTCAGACATTTCAGGAAACACGGGGAAGAAAAACAGTAAGGGATAACAGATATTCAGCCTTTCCAAGGGTGTGACAATTTTCCAGGTGCTTCTACCTGTAATACACAAGTCTTGCTGGGGCAGTAGCAGCCAGGAGCTTGGGGTGGGGTGGGAGGCCCTTGTTCATATCAGAGTGCCTCCTTGGGGCACAGATGGGAGGGGAAGAGACCTGCCCTTTGCTTTCCAAACAAAAGGATTTGCCTAAAGGGACTTGGGTGCACTGGAACAGATGGTAGGGAATTGGCCTCTTTAAGCTGGGGCAGCCTTGGCTGGAGTCTATCTTCTTCCGAGCTTCTGTTCAAGCACCCACGCCCAATTCCAGTCTGTCTGAATTACTTTCATTTTAGACCTTTACTCTTTGTTTAGAAGTTTTTTTTTCTTCTTGATGCAACGTGACCTTCTGTTCTCTGCATAAGGCTAGTGGAACAGTAGAGGTTTCAAGGAGAGCTTCACAGACATTCCTTTTCTATTCATTGCTCTTGGAATACATGTGGGGCTTTAGGGAACATGTGTTTAGCTCTGCTTCTGGATTTTTCTTTTAAAAATAATATTTAAGTTGCATTTTACTGAAAAAAGAAAAACAAAACCAAACCCCACACCACCTATTACTGAATTCTTCATTATTTCCTGGCACTGTCAAAATGTAAACAGTGAGTCTTGCAGGGGGAAAACCCCTCACCTTGCTCTCTTTACAAACTACAGTGCCCAGTGTGATGTCAAATTCTGCTGAAAAGCATCATGAAAGAAAATTAGGGGCGGCATGATGGGAGGTCTGTTTGTTTCTTAGATCTTACATAATGGATGAGAACCAAGTGTTTATATTTAAACTTTGATACCTTTTTTCACATTTTTTTCTCTGCTTAATTCAGCATCTTGTGAAAGCTACGTGCAACTCAGTTTGTAGTACCTGCATTTACAAAGCAACATTCCTTCCTGTGGTGCTCTCTTCCTCTTTTGCACAATCAGATTATTAAGGTTGAGATGTCCTAGGCATTTAAGAGGGCAACTCCCACCACTCAACACCCCCCCTGAATCCCAGAAGTTCAAGGCTTTGCTGTAGGTTCTCTTTGGCTCCTTGACCCCATTCATTTTTGAGAAAGCAGAGCAAAAGTTCAGTATTCCCTGTAGTGCTTTATTTTCATATTGCTGTCTATCATTGTTTTTCTGTCATTCTTATTTTTGAAAGGTTACAAATAGCTGATGCCTCCATTCCCTGTTGCCTCATTGACTGAATCTGTTGACTCAGTCTGTGACTCTGTACTCTGAAACATGACAGGCAATTCAGAAACTTAGGACATTCTCATGTCTGTAACTTGCACTGGTCTTGCCCGTGCATGGGGCTGAGGCCATACCTGATCAAAGACACCAAGCAAGCCACCAAATGCCTGCAAAAAGATTGTAAGGATCGGTTTGCATAAATGGCATATGATCACTTTTTAAAAATGTTTATGTAGTTCTTGCATGAAAAGGGGCCTAGGAAGATGAACTTGGGAATTGGTTCTTCCTCTAGTGCTTTTTTTAAAATTTTTTTCAACAGTTTTTATGATGACATGAAATTATGGCAGGTAAAATTTGCAGATAAAATGAACTTAGTAGCACAGTAAATAAAAAGGAACATAGAGAATTATGAATAGTCTTAGAAGTAGAATCTGATACCTGATTTCCTGTATATTTAAAGACTACTCAGGAGAATAAATGACATTATTCTCTTTAATTCTCTTTTTCTCTCAGTATTTGACACTGGGAAAATTATTCCAGCTGTTTTGGAGGCTGAAATACTGAAAATCAAAAGACAGGTGGTTGTTTTCACTCTCATTTTTAATGTTAATATGGAGTTGAATCCAACAATGGCATCTGAAATCCGGCAGCATCAACTCGTATAAAATTGTCATTGGTTCAGATTGTAAAAGACAGAGCAGGACATATATTCCTGTCCTCCTCTCCTCCTCCCCGCCCCTGGAAATAATAAAATAGCTGAAAAATCTGTTTTTGAAGAGAATGAGAGCTGTCTGTTAATTTGTGTCAAATTCTGTCCTGCTGTTTCAGTCAGTTTTCTCCAAATGGAGGAAAATTTGAAATGTTTCACTTTGTTATATTTTTAAATGAAATATGTTGACTCTGTGTTGACTCACAGCTAAGCTATTTTGAAAAGTAACTTAAAATTATTGCTGTACTCGTTTAATATTTCATCTCAGGTTGATCTGAAATGGGGGTTTTGTTATTGTTCAATTGTTTTTCACATGGCTGAAACACCTGCATATGTGTTTGGGAGGAGAGCCAAGAAAGCTCAGAAAATGTTCTTCAGCTACATTATCACCACAGCAGGAATAGGATCTACATTTGCAGAAGCACTAAAGAGTTGTAGTGTATATGAATAGCTTTTGATTAAAAGTAATAGAAGTTTTATGGTAGATGACAATACTTGGGTTATGTTGTGTGATGGATATATAAGATTGTTCTGCACACAAATAGAAGCAATTCTACAAATTGTGTGCCATTATTTTTTTTTTTCTTTTTTGGAAGAGCACCCTTTTTTTTCCAGTTCACCCTGAAATGGAATAGGAAATGGAGAAATTTGAAGAAATAGGATAGTAAAGAAGAATGTTCTTCATTATTAGTTATAGAGATAAGTTCTACCTGCACTCATGCAGTAACATAGCACATACCACTTCTAAGATGGTTATTCTTGCATCAGCCAAGCCAGCTCCAAAAACTAAAGACACTACTTGTGCAGCATGTAACATTTGAGCTCCTGAGTTCCTGTCTGTCTTTGGAGTTGTCATTCAGTTTACCATCCTGTTTCAGGATACGTGGCTTGTAACAAAGTAAGGCTGATTATCCTAAAAAAAATTCTTAGCTCTAGTATAAGTATGCGGGTGTAGTGGGGAAAATAGCTAGTTTTGGTTTTGGGGTTTTGATGCTGTTGTGAAGTGGTACGAATAATTATGATTTATATCTTTATCCAATTTTGATATTGTGTTTAATAAACAATCTAATTTTTTTTTAAACTTTGAAGTTTATAAGAGCTCTAGTTCATTAGCCCCTCGCAAAATATCCTAGATAGATGCTATATACATAGGCTTGCATGCCTTGTATTAGGAAAACATTTTAAGGAAATGTAGGCTGTTGCACACAAAAACGGTTGAATGCTGATGTGCATAGCATTGATTTCTTCCACAAATTTTTGGGTAGAGTTGTCCGAAAACCAGAAGTGGGCTCAAAGAACTTGCAAGGTTGTGTAAGCCAAGCTGATATTTGTTTATGCATTTCTAAATTCAAAGATTTAAAACTGAAGGGCAGAATTATTACCAGGTTTGCATGGTGCAGTATCTGATTTGGGATTCTTCCAACCCAGACTTATTTTTCTAAGATGTTGCAAATATTTGGAAATACACGCAATTAAAAGATTTGTGAGGGGTTCCATCAGATCCCAGAGTTAGTTTTTATTCTAAGTATTGTCTCTTTGTATAAATCAGAAGAGCAGACTACTCACTTCTCTCACCTTTTCATTAAAAGTCCTGTGGAAGCTGCCATTCTTTCAACAGCAATGCTTCCTTGCCAGATGAATGTCTGGCAAACAGAATATGCCATAGTAAAAGTTAAATCATCTTTTCTATTGCTAGGTATCTTAGTACAGCATGTGGAGTTCAGTGTGTCTGGGAGTGTTACTTGCAGAAGTCAGCATGCAGTAGGGAAAAGTGTAAATTTAAATAAAAAACAGTGCTTATTCCAGAAATGGCGTTATTTCGTAACAGTTTCTTACTTTTATAAAGCTATTGGTGGCATACTCTGGACTGGTGTATTCCAGACAACACAAAGTTATCAGGTCAGCACAACCTATAATTTTCTACCATCATGTTTGTCTCTATGTAATATATAGTGAATATCTATCATTGGTACGACCACTTCTCTAAATGTGTTGATGTTCAACAGGGAACATAAGGTTTTGAGACTTTATCAACAGATTCCTTGAACTTTCTGAGTACCTTTACAAGGAACTGTGTTCAAGAGAAAACTTTGAGCTTGTATTTGATGATGAGGTAAGTATGGATGAATGGAATATCTTTCTGATCTCTGCTCTCTACTCTCCACATATTGTCTTCAGTTTCTCACATACTCAGCATTCTTTGCTAATGTAACATTGTACATTTTTTTTGTTATTCTTCTTTGTTTAATTGAAGCAGGCATTTTCCAGATAAGCATCATAGTGTGCTGTTGAGAGTCCTTATGGAAAGATGTATTTCTTGAATAAACAAAGCATTTTTATCCCTTTTCCCTCATATTCAGCAAACACTGCTGGTATTGCAACTAAGGGTAGCAAATCAGAATTATTTTTAGTGCTCGGCTGGGAGAAGATACCTGATTGGGGACAGGTAAGGTGTTGATCGTGCAAGATATCAGCTAAAAGCTCTTGTAATATTCTGTCAAAGCAGTAAAAACACCAAAAAAAATTTGTAGTGTTTTACTTATTTGAAAAGGTTTCAGTGGGAGAGCAGGAAGGTGCAAGGACTATGACGTTGATTAAACTTATTTTCATAATGTCAAGGTAGCTTGAAAAGGTAAAACAAATTCCTTTTGTGTTCTGACTTCTTTTTGTTTCACTGCTTATATAGCAATATATGCTTAAAATATAAAATTTGGGATTGCTGAAACAAAACACTTCTATTTAACCCTGGTAATTTTTTCTAGTATTTTTATTCTAAATGAAACTTGGAATATAGCTTTCTTTTCATTGCTCTTCTGAATAATTTGGTTTTGAAATTGTAACATTTTTAGAGGGCGGCTTTGCATGCTTTCTGTGTGGCATTGTGCTCTCAGGTCCGCATAATGACAAAACAGCTCAACAGTTTAATGTTAAACATCTGTTTTAATGTTCTGCTTTATAAGGATCAGAGTATTCAGCATTTTCCAAGGAAACATTCTAATAGATGTGAATTTCTGTAGAAAGCAAGCATGATGAGCAGGGTAACAAGTAGTATTGACTTGCAGTAGTTATCAGCCTTGGTCAGAACAATAGTTCTCTAGATACAGGGTAGAATTCCTGAAAAATGCAACTTACTTGGAGTACATATTATGCAGGTACTGCTTAATATGCAGCAAGTCCTCTGACTTCAGACCAAAGAGCAAGAGAGGTTTCTGTTGTGATTTGCGGTTTCCTAAGCAGAGAAATAAACTTACTTCGTTTTTGAAGCCTGAACTCACCATTGTGTTCTTCTGGTACATCCCACTGAGTGGACCAGAACAGGACAAATTACTTCATCAGGTAATGTTTCTAGCATTATTCTGTCAATCTGGAGGTTACTAAGGCACTGAGCAGCAATTCTCTATAGTCTAACCTCCTTTGTTTGCTTGAGTCTAACCAGGATTCAAACATCAGTGTTCAACTGAAGTGCAAAGTACAACAGTGTAAGAAGTAGAACTGGACAAATCCAAAGACGAATGAAATAAGACCTCGCACTTGTATAGTCCAAAGAAAATATAATAAAATATTTTTTTGAAGTGTTTGTGACAGTGGAGGAGTTTGAATTAATACCACAGGAGTAACACAATTCTGAATGCATGTTCTACCAACATTAATGAAATCTTGATGCGTTAATATAGCTACTGTTCTCTCTGACTTCTGTGGTACGTTGCAGTCTGAATGACCCAACCCTGCTGAGTCTCTACCACTATTCTTATTCTCAGGGTGATCATAATGATGCCTGAGTGAGTTTTTTCCTCTGCAGTGGGCTGCAAGTGAGGGACTAAAGGCAATTTATGTTCATTTTCTGTGGTGTTTTGGTGGAGTCAGGAGGAGAGTGGAAGGAAGAATGTAGCTTCTGCATTCATGGCATCAGCAGGGGGCTGCAAGATCAGGCAGAGAAGTTGGGGAGGAAGGATTGTACTGAGTAGGTGATCCCTTACTGCACTAGGGTAGGATAGCATCCCTATCTCTATAGTGACTCCTGTTTGTTTAGCCATTCTGAAAACTTATTGGGATTTGGAACTGTCTGATAAGGAAACAAACAGTAATCTGACTAGTCGTAGAGCTGTAATATTGAAGTATGACTACTGAAAGGATTAGTCACATCAAATATGCATCAGATAGTCCCCAGAATGAAACACTTGCATTATTCCTTTATCAAATTATTTCAAATCCAGTGGCCTACTGTCTTTCCTTGATTTGAATTTATTTTTTCCCTCTGTTTTTTTCAGACAGAATTCTTTCTGGCTTCAGCAAAGGCCATATGACACTTGAAACTAGGGAGTCAAAATAATGCATTGTTCTTCTCCTGACAAATTCTATCTTTAGTTAGACATACCCCTGTGAAATGTTTTGATCAGGGTTGAACAGCATGCCAGCTTATATTGCAAAGCCAGGTATAGAGCAGAGGGAGAAAGAAGCTTTGCTTCTTTTTTTACTTTTAGTTTTTCAGAAAGACTATTAACAACATTCATTCCCATCTTGTATGCAGATTGGGCCCAAGAGCAAACCACAGATGACAGAAGAAAGAATGACAATGGTTAACTATCAGCCACAAGGCGACAAAGTCAATTTTTTTCAGAATGGTTTTCTCCAACCCAGCTACCCGGAAACCAGATGTTGACTTCCTTGAAGAAATTTAAAGACTTGGCAAATATTTGTGATAATTAATCTGTTAACTTTATGAAGTACCTAAATACAGCAGAAGTTTCCTACTTTGTACTAGATGAACATGGTATTAATCATTCTAAGGATGGAAATATGCTGTCATCATTGACATGCACTAGAAGAAGCACAGAAGTTTTCACAGCACTCAGCTTATAAATTATTTTTTTACTACTTCTCAAAGCCTGAAATTAATTTAAAGATGCCTCCTCAACTGAGGAGGTTTTTCTTCTCTATTTTAGGGGGTGTCTGAACAAACTTTAATTCCTGTGAGTTGGTGTGAATCTTACCTTCTCTTTGGGGCTGGTATTTACTTTCTTTGATTTGGGTCCAGTATCAGGAACTGAGTGCTATAAAGATAGCATTCCCTCTTTCATTAGCAAAGTGAGTAGAAAAGAAAGGCATAGCTTGAGAAATCTTTACTAGCAGCTTTCTTCCTCACAGTCAAGATGAAATTTTGAAGCTGTGTTTGGCTGTCTGATTGTTTTAGAGTGTTCTTGGTTGCTTTCTGCTGCATTGCATCATGTCTTTGTAGGAGATGTTAAATTTGAACACTTCAGTTCTGCCATGTTTTGTGATATACTCAGTGTGTGTTTTGCTCTCATCTGAAATTATGTCTGCAACACTGGCTGAGTCTTGTAACTTGTATGTCTGTGTTCCAGCATAAGAAGGCTTAAGACTTCCCACCATGGTTATTCAAAGGATATTTTTTTCCTCAGTGGGTCCCTTTTCTATGTAGATGAGCTAAGGTACGTCAGTTTAAAGCTACTAAGGAGTGGAGAGGTACTTGCTGCACATGGATTAGAGAGATTACCTTTCTCCTTACGTAGCATTAGAAATGTCTCAGAGCTTCAAATTGAGTTTCATGTCCACGTGGGTATTTCCATTCAAGAAAGATGTGGGCAACCTGGAGGCAAAGCAGTGAAGGCCTGAGAATAGTTACGAATCTTGAACATATTGACTTACCAGAAAACTAGGAAAAACAAAACTGGAAAGACTCACCCTTATGATCTTGAAATAATTAAAAAGCTTCTGAAAAAAATGAAACAGAGTATATTCCCTTCATGTAGATAGTGGATAGGACAAAAAATAACAGGCCTTTATGCTACAGTCAAGGAGGTTTTGGGTTCAAAATTAAGAAGCAGTTTCCTGATGGCAGGGACAACTGAGTACCAGAACAGGTTAGTTTATAAAGAAACAGAATCATCATTTGCCATTTGAGGTTTTTAAAATGGGATTAGCTAATATTTTCCAGTAATTATGTAGCTATATTTGATCTTGTCCAGGGGTAAGCAAGCACATTAGATGTTATCTTGAGGTTTCTCTAGCCTTATGTTGTGTATGCACCTACCAGTATCAAGCGAGGAAAAGAAAGGAGGAGTGACCTGGCTGCTGGAATTGGAGGGAAGATTTCCTGACTGGACCATAGTCACTAACAAAGGCCTGGATTTCTGACTGTCATAACTCACACATAGGTCAGAGCACAGAGTTGTGCAGACCTAGAAGTAACTTGGAAATGATACATAAAAATGAAATTGCCCCCACCCACTGTACACATAAAGTGGTGAGTGATTAGATCAGTTCAGATCAATGTGTGTATCCTTTAGCAATTAATTTCTATAAAATATATAGTAGAAGCGTATCTTGCAGTTTTCCAGTTGCAGATTGATTGACCTAAAATTCTCCTTTCTAGGTTTTATTAACTTGTGACACAGAAAGCAAACTGAGTCCAATCCATTGTTCAAGGCAATACAATTGAATTAGGTAATTTCTAAAGTATTTTAGAAAAATACTTGCTGTGGCAAGTGGTGATGCTCATCATTTTCCCTGCACCATTGGAAAAGAAGGGATGAAGCCTCTTCTGAGAAATTCAGAAATTGTAACCACTGGGAGACCTTCTGTGACTCTTCTCTCAGCTCAAGGATCATCATTAGGCATCACAGAATCATAGAATTTAGACTGGAAAAGACCTTTAAGACTGAGTCCAACCAATAGAACGATAGATTGCTTGAATTATTCCCTTCTCTTAACAGGAGGAAGCTTTCAGTTCCAACTCCACTCCTGTCACTTTTTCATTACCTGCTGGTAGGGAGACCCAAATATGTTGTTGTGACTGATACCTCAGGAATGAGGCAGTTTCAAAGATTGTTATGTTTCAATTTGCTAAACTTTATGTACACAAATTTTCAAAGGAGCCTTATCCACTGATGCCATAAATGTGATAAGTGTTTGTTAATTGGCAGATAGCTGCTGGCAGACAAACAAGTCTCTGCTTCTCCCACTTGAGAAAACTGTGCATGCTGTTCTGTTCCAGGGTCAAAAAGCTAAAGAAGTAAAGACATGATGGTGTTTTAAGAATATTACTTTAATCAAGTGTCAAATGAATATCCAAGGAAGAGAAATATTAGCATAAGTGTATCAACTTGTGTCTGCACTTACTGGACCCTTAGGTGGCTTTGAGTTATGACTAGAAAACTAGCAACAAACTAGATTACTTATTGGTTTTTATTATGTTTGTCTTGACATGCTTCTGTTCTGAAATACTTGTCAATGAGCTTCGTAGTGACCAGCTGATGACTGATTTGCTCATAGAAAATGTGAAAAATAAAATTATTCTTCCTACAGAG
>WKFP01015237.1:163139-187491 GCA_011057875.1 Pterocles orientalis | reverse complement strand
ATGCTGTTCTGTTCCAGGGTCAAAAAGCTAAAGAAGTAAAGACATGATGGTGTTTTAAGAATATTACTTTAATCAAGTGTCAAATGAATATCCAAGGAAGAGAAATATTAGCATAAGTGTATCAACTTGTGTCTGCACTTACTGGACCCTTAGGTGGCTTTGAGTTATGACTAGAAAACTAGCAACAAACTAGATTACTTATTGGTTTTTATTATGTTTGTCTTGACATGCTTCTGTTCTGAAATACTTGTCAATGAGCTTCGTAGTGACCAGCTGATGACTGATTTGCTCATAGAAAATGTGAAAAATAAAATTATTCTTCCTACAGAGTCTGTGGCAGACTAATTCTAGTCCAGAGAGAACCACCCTCCTCCTCTTCCAAGAGTCCAGCAGAGATCTGAGACTTGAGTAGATCACTCTGGGAAGCACATGGCAGAAGATTGGGAGGGCAAGGATATTCTTACCCTAAAGCTATGGGAAAGTCAAAAGCAGGCATGACAAGCTGTAGGGGCATTTTATGCTGAAGTAGAATTTTAACTATGATACTAACTTTAGACTTTGTAATTATAAGGCTGATAAAGGATCCCGGGAAGAAGAAAAATGACCAGGTGTACAGAGGTATCTAATTATACAGGACGTGAGGAAGATAAGGAGGAACTGAGAGAAATTAATTAGCACAACTAAGTTATTTTAGAGGTTGTGTTGACATAGCTTTGAAGGTTACGTTCCCAGGATTGAAAGTAGCCAATAGTGATTTTGTTGTTAAGAAGTTTGAATTATTGTATCCAGTCAGTAGTTGCCAAATGTCAAAGAGCTCTGTATAAAAGCAAGTGCGCAACACACAATAAATGGCTTTCACTTTCATCATAACTGGCTCGTCTGGGTGGTGTCCAAGAACTTTGCGTGCTGAGCCCCTCGCACTGATTACAAATAACTCTGCCGGCCGGCTACACAACCTAGTAAGTGCCAATTTGCTTTCTATCTTGTCAGCCTCCCTCTTTCTCAAGGAAAACCATGAACATATTTCAAGAAAATGGATTTACAGGGCTACTCATATTCTCTCTCACAGTTGGACTTACATTGCCAGAATTGGCTCAAGTCTTCTCAGCAGTATGGGCAAACTCAAACTTTGCTGATCCAAGACTGAAAGCAAAATATTCAAGGTTTTTTTGGAGAGGAGGGGGCTGCTTTTCTTTTTTATTTCAATTGGACAAAAGTCATTAAGGTGACAGGAGCAGTAGCAGACACAGAAAGGGAAATAGGAACAAGGAAATTGCTGTTAAATTTAGCAGTCCAGCATAGAAACATATGCAGCTGCTTCATAGCTTTAATTTCTTGCTTGCTTTTCCAATTATTTTCCAGAATAACTGTGTCATCAGTGCTTTGCTGCCCTTGAATACCCAGCCTCCCTCAGGTGCACTCCCTGTGCATTCATAGTTTCTCTTCAAAACATCTTCTGCAAAACTTGAGATGCTAGTTGTCTGATTTACAACACAAAGTTATCTGTCAGGAAAACTTTTTTCCTCTCTTTCTCTTGCAATATATATCCAAATATTCTTCCTCACGTTCACGTTTTGCTGCTGTAGGCTCATCTGAGGATAATGTAGCAGCAGCCTTGCAGGGCAGTCTGTGTATTTCCAATGTTGCCTCACTGAAGAGCTGCAAAACATTTGTCATTTCCCATCACATTTGGTAGAAAGGAAGGTATTGAAGTACAGCTCTCTTTGCTGTAGAATTACATGGCTCTCGGATTGCTTCATTAAGTCTCCTTGTAAATATTAAAGTTACTAAGGCTGCCGTTGCTTCTTTTTAGACTGTTACTTACCATCCTCTTAAGTACCGGTACATGCATGATATGCAGCATGCAGACACAGTCAGTTTAAATCACAAAATTTGAAAAAAAAGTCGAACTGAATGATAGAAATTAACACTAACAGAGTTGTGACCTGGAATGACCTACTTTATCCCCTGAGCACTGTTGTAACTACACTCTTCACATAAGTTTTCCAGGCTCATTTTAATTTATTACATTAATAGAGCTTCAACTACATCCTTCGGGACAGAATACCAGCATGACATGGTTCTCCCCCTTTAGGTGCTTTTTTTCCTAATCTTCTTCCTGTGGCTGGTACAACTCCTACGGCACAACTCCTACTACTACCCCTGCCTTCTTTTTACCAACCTAGTTATTGTGCTTTAACAGCAAGAGAACAAATTCAATTTACTGAAATAGACATAGGAAACAAACCTTGTGTTTTAACAGCTAATTTAATTTAGATTCTTAATAGAAGATGCATGAAAGATCAAGGGGACAGATCACCTAGGGCATGGAAAAAACTTACCATATCTCTTCAAGGCCTACAAACAGTAAATCATTTTTAAACTGGTTTCCAAGCAAAGGGTTTTTTTCTGCACTGTTGAGTCCATGATTCTCTTAACTTGGATAGATTTCCTAGCAAAATGCTGTTTCTTGTTAAAGAGGCAAAGAGTCTAAAAGGCATAATTTCAATTTCTACAGGATCATTTGCTGGTTAATATGTGTATTTAGAATACAAAGGAAAATACTGTTTGTATGATGTGGGTTAGTGGCAGTGATGAAAGACCAGCGGGGTTCTTTTAAAACTGCTGACTCTTTTGTAAAAATGTGTAATGATTCACAGAAAATGTATCAAGGGATAATATTAAGCAAAGTCTTTCTAGCAGACTCCCATCTGTCATTCTTAGGCACCAGCGAAAACCTTTTTTAGTATCTTGCTTTCAATCTGAATGTCCACCTCCCTTTTTAAGGATGTAGACGGTTCTGGTCCTGCTTGGAAGCCTGCCAGGCTGAAGTTGTTCAAACTGCAGCAGTGAACAGTAAAAGGGAAAGAAGAGAGGTTTTACAGACCTACATCAGTTTTAAATACAGCTTGTAGAGAGAATTGCATAAACTTTATATGTTATATGTCACTTGTGTCTTGACCCAGCTTCTGTCAGGATGCTATCAGCTTCCCTTCTTTTATCAGTTTGCATCAGTCCCTCCACACTGCTGTTTCTATCCCTCTCTGTCTCCAGTTTCTGTCCTTTTTTTTCCCACCTTTTCCATCTAACACGTGTCCATGCTTCAGCTAAACCCTAGTGCCCCTCTCTTTGCCCTCAGCGGAGGCAGATGTGGGCTGCCCAGTAATGTGTCCGAGTGAGGAAAGATCCTCGCATTTCACTTACAGCTTTGACAAAGTGATGTCCTGTCAGGCACCTTCATGGTGCAGGAGGAGGTTGCCATATTGAAGGCTATGCAAAGTGCAGCAACAAAAAAGAGATGTAGTGGGAGTATAATGGTTTAACCTGGCTAGCAACGAAACACCACGCAGCTGTTCACTCACCTTCCCAGGGATGGGGGAGAGAATTGAAGGGGAGAAGGGAAAAGAGACTCGTGGGTTGAGATAAGAACAATTTAATAACTACAATAAAATTTATAACAATAATGACAATAATAAACAAATGCACAAATAAGTGATACACAGTGCAACTCCTCACCAGTCAATGACCAAGGTTCAGCCCATTCCCAACTAATGATCCCACAGCAGAGAGAGTCCTGAAACCTCAATCCTGGAAAAGAGGTAAGCCCAAGAGACCGAGAGAGTGAACTGACTGAGAGAGCCTGAGAGAGAAACTTCCAGCCAGACTTTCATCTAGATACTGGGCATAACGTGCATGATATGAAATAGACCATTAGCCAATTTGTGTCTCAATCCTAAACCTAAGATCAAACCCTAGGCTAGTAATTGGGGCTGTGCTCCCTCCCAGCTTCTCCTGCAGCTGCAGACACTGGCCCAGCAGAGAAGCTGAAAAGTCCTTGACTGTCCTGGCAGCAACTATAAACATCAGTGTGTTATCAGCCTTCTTCTCAGCACAAATCCAAAACGCAGCCCCATGCTAGCTACTATGAAGAAAGTTAATTCTGTCCCAACCAAAACGAGGACAGGGAGAGTCCTCAAAACCCAGTAGCCAACCACAAAGCTGCATGAGCAGGACAGGGGAGACCACTCCTGGAGCAGTAGTTTTAGGGGCTTGAACCTCATCTGGTTCTCCAGCGTATCCGTACCCTTTCTCACGTACCATAGGTGTTGGGCTACTAACACTCGTGGGTAGCTCTGCATAGCACAGATCTTTCTCTCTCTTTCTGGTTGTTAAAATGTTTGAGAGGAAATCCAGCTCATTAGAATAACTCCTGACCAAATCAGCTCAGGTCTGCAAAACATGTACATATAGCTGGATAAAGACCCAGCACGAAGCCAGAAAACAACTGAACTTTCTTGGAAGGAAGAGTCCTGCATGAGTCAATCTGCTCAGGGAACGGTTGCTACTGAGTATTTATTCTCTTGATTGTAACAGCATCAGAAAATCTAACAGGATTTCATGTTGTGTTGGCCAGAACAGCAAGCAGTTGAAACAACTACAGTAAAAAGTGACAAGAGAAATGCGGATGCAAAAAAACAAAGTAACAGAGGTAAGTCAGGATGTTGGTAAGAAGAAAACACACTCTAAGCAGAGAAATTATTTCAGTAGTTCCACAACTGACTAGTCCAGGGGCCAGGCAGAAGAATAACCCTGTTGTGACCACAGCCAAATTCTTTAAAATCCTGTCAATGTGACCCTGTTACTTTGCCTCTTTAATAATCTGATTGATAACCATCTGATGATGGCTGATGGCAGAAGGCTACAGTGCATATGACTATGTTATGCTGTGGGCAGAATGCACAGAATGATCTAGGCAGAGAAAAAGAGGTGCCACTTGAGACTGGAGACAGTGCTCAGTGCAGTCACCTTCCACTCCACCCACTCATGATTCCTCAGAAACATGTAAGTGGGGCCACATGCCTTAATGTGTGTATGCTCAACACTTGCTTCCATGCAATTTGCAAAGAGCACTGGGACTGCTGGCAAACAGTAAAGTTTTGCCAGGGAACGCTTATGAAGGGAAGTATAAAGTGTATATGAGTTTATTTATCGAAATAAAAAGAGTGTGTGGAAAGAAAGTGTGCTAAGAATGTTTGTAAATTCGAGAAATCTCTTGTAGATGCTTGATTTCTGGTTAAAAAACAAAACAAAACAAAACAAAAAACACCTTATTTAAAACTTAGTTTTATTAGCCAATGTTTTTGCCCTTTGGTTAGTCACTGCACAACAGGCTGTCTGCTAGCTTGCAGTCTTTCCTGATTTGCAATGTGTTGAAACAATCAGAAGTTTTTTTTTTTCTGGCCACTTTTCTGTTTGTTTTGGGCTTTTAACTGATATTTTTTTTTATTTCAGATTTCAATGCTCCCTTGTATTCTACCCTTGAAAAGCTTTTTAATGCTGTTAATCCCTCCCCATGCTCCAAGTCTGAGACCCTTCTGAACAATTTTAGTCACCAGTGTTTGGTACCATGGAATATGCAAGCCAAAATTAGCCATTCAAAAAAGTACCCAATGAACTCTGTCATCATCATAGTGGATTTTGTTACTGTACATCATTAAGATGTGAGAATAGCTGGCAAACCATTGCGCTATTACATGAATTAGCATCCAAGTAGATTTCATTTGCTCCTAAATGCCAATTGTAAAACAAAAAGTGGATTCCTTGTTTTCTCTGTCTGTAACTAGGCTTATTAATCTCAGCAGGGTATGACTAAGGAAGGACCTGTTCAAAGGAATCATATAAGCTGTTAAAAACATGTAGAAGGTTTTGTCAGCCCACTGGGAGTCTTAGCATAATTATTCTCTTTGGTCGTTTATAAGAAACGTTACAATGCTACTTTGAGCAAACTAATTGAGTTTCTTCTTGTAATTCAGTGCATCAAATCCAAAAATGTGTTGAGTTTTTTTTTCCAAAAGCCTGTATTTTCAGTAGTATTGTAAGTTCACAGTATTATTTTCTCCTCAGTTAAATTATTCCAACAATGAAATTCTGAACATCTGACTTAAAATGCACATTTCAATGTAAAAAAAAAGCAGAATTAAGCTACTTGCAGAGGTCATGTGATGACTGAGATGAATAGAGATACTTTTGTGCTCAAACACCAAAAGTGGTCATAAAACTAGATTTCAGTTCAGATTTCAAAAGTAAGTAATAGCTTTTGGTACTTCCACTTTTGGAGGTGTTGGAAGCTTGGGGGTCTTTCTAGCAATGGAGTACAGGAATCCTAGTTGCTGAAGTAATGTAAAAATCCTGCCTGTTGTCACTAGTGAAAAAAACAACCAACCAACCAAACACACATTAAAGAAATAGGTAGTGAGCATTATTTGGATTTTTAATCTAGGAATATAATTCTCACTGGCATTGCAGAAGTATTAAAGGAACAATTTCCAGTGAGTGATTTAATTTTGCTGGCTTGTTCATCTATAGCAGAGCTCAGTGCTTTCACACTGTTGATCTAACCATCTGATAGTAACGAAACTGTTCTACATAGCAGTCTCTAAGATGTTACAATATTACTCTCAGAGGCTGAAAGGAGGCAGTTCTGGAATAAAATTATAACTCTGACTGAAAATATTAATGGAGGCAGAGAGATTTTTTCTCTTGTGTTTCTCATACATCTCCAGAAACACCTTGGATTACCAAATTAAAATTAAGTTGTTAGTGAGCTTGTTTAACTTGCATTGAGTCTATTTTAGTAGATGTGTTGTTTAAGCAATAAAAAACCCCCAATGTGATTAGATTCCCCAGCATTAAACTCTTCTACTTTAATTCTTGCTAGACCTATCTTGAAAAGAAAATATGTAGTGCTCCGAACTCCCAAGTCTTTCTGTATGTGCAGATGTCATTTTACTGCCTTTATTTAGCAGCTCCTATTTCTGCCGGAGTCCCACCTCATTCAAGGCATGACTAGGCTATTAAAGCATTTTTTGTGACAACCCTCATTTCTTCCAGAAACCTCATATTTGAGAGATGACGTGATATCTTGAGTCATGTCTCCACCTACTTTGCAGGACAACGCAGCAGAAATGAAGAATCCTTCCCTGATCTGTGCCACCAGTCCCCTTGGTACACAAGGAAATTGAAGAATGATCAGTGTCCATGCCCAGAAAAATGCAGTGAATTGGTGGGACAATACTGAGGCTAAATGCAGCGGACGCTCTAATATGCTGTATGCTCGTGAGTTTGCCATGACATTGCCCACTCTTCCATCTCCTCATGATGCCTCTGCAGAGGATGGTTAGGATGGTACAGGGGGTGTTTCGGGCTAGCAAGGAGTTGGGGGTGTCCCAATCCCCAGAGTCCCAAACACAGTGTGGTGCTCATGCTCTTCCCTGGGATGTAGGGACCAGTGTACCTAAAGCAGAGATGGTCTCTGGCATGTTGCCAAAAAAAGATGGATAAGGGGGAGCTCTTTAAGATCTTTGCTTCACCCTGGGGCCAGGCTCTCGCTGATGTTCTGGCAATGTAAAAAATGGAAGATGTGCAGCCAAGAGGCAGAGACTTGTGTGCTGCATAGCATGGGCAGACCCAGCCTCAATCTCAGCAGGGGCAAATGAGTGGCAACACTTTCTATGGAGCTGAGCTTGGGCCACAGCAGCAAACGATCATATGGAGAGGCCCTAAGGACCCTTTTGACCTCTGCTGTAGACAGCAAGGATGAAAGAAGTTATAGATGGCTGTCATGCTACAGACAACTCTTTTCTGAGTGCTCTGCATCAGCATTTTGAGGCATGGTACGGAGCCTGGTTTATTCAGCTCCGTGCAAGCCCAGGCTGGGGGGTTGTCCTTGCCCTGTGTGGCTTAAAAACAAAATAGGTGGCAAAAAGGGTTGGAAGTAAAACCAGCATCAGTCTTTGGATGACCAAGGAGTAAAACCTGGATCCTCCTGCCCTCTAACTCAGTGCATCAGACACCAGAGCCCCTTATGCCTCCAGGGTCTCATAATGCTGTAGTTGCTGCAGGACCTGTGGCTCAACTTCAGATGGCACTCACCGGCTTGGACAGCCTAAGTTCATACTGAAGGATGTATGGGATCTCAAGCTTTCAAGAGGTTCAGTTTTCTCTGCAAGGTGCTTGCAGCCATTAACCCCCACTGCTGACTTTTTCCCCTACAGCATGAAAAGAAGAGTTTGATGTCAGCTTTCTAGGTTCATTTTTAATTATGGTTCCTATATCTGTATGTACCTAATCAGATATCCTCAAATGCTGCACAGGAAACCCCGAGCCAGGACATGAAGGTTAGACAGATAAACATGGGCTATAGCACAAGAAGTCAGACTTAGAAGGTTAACAGTATTATTTAAATGCCATCCAATTTAAGAAAGACTTAATGATGGCTACAATGTAGTGACATTTGTGCACTTCTTGACTTTTGTAAAATATACATAATTCATACAGGGAAAGTGAGCCTATTATTTCAATGATAACCAGATTAAATTTCACAGGACCTCATTCACCTTTGGTCTGGATACAACTGGATCAAAAAGGTTGCCCTCAGATGATGCCAGAAAACATCATGACAGTAACACTGTCCCTCATTCCACCCTCCCTTGTCTTCTGCAGGACCAGGTCTAGAACCGAAGACTTCACCTGCATCAGACAATACTGTCAACAGCCTTTAACCCTTGGCCTTCTAGGGGACCAGCTGTTGTCCTATTAGTACATATTACAATGACAGTTCTTCCCATAGGGAGCTAAGAATATCTTAGAATGGAGTTTGTCTTTCTCATGAGTGTAAGGAGCAGTATATATAAGTATATATTCATTTATATATGTACAGATGTATATATGTGCATATATGCATATATTCATATAAAGAACTATGAGCAATAGTAACACAACTGGTTATTGTCTTCCCTTACATTTTAGGTAATTCAATTAGTCTTTATGAAGGACTTGAGATCTTCGTTTTGTTCTAAGGTATAAAAATGGTCTGCATTTTGAATGAGCTAAAGGTGGAAAAAGAAAAAGGCCCAGAAGTAAACCATGGTAATAACAACATCCCCTCTACACCCACTTCTTTACCAACTAGCTCCACTGCCGAGTATGTGATAGGCGCAGAAACTTTTTGGATAGCTTAAACAAACACACGGCAATGAAATTCTTTTGTAATGGTATTCATGATAAACTCTCTCTTTTTAAATTGTGTTAGAATTGCCTAGGTAAGTTGCACATCAACAATCCTGCATAGGAAATAGATGGCTGAAAGGGTTCACAGTGTACTCAGTGCCAAGGTGCACTTTTCTTTTTTGCATGAATATTTTATTCCATACAAAATAATTTTTTTTGGTGTCTGTGTCTGCATTTTATTTATGCAACTCTGACTATATCTAGTCCTTGAATGGTTTAAAAATGTGGGCTCATGGTCCTGGATTGCCTGCAACTGCCTGCACCAAAACATGGACAGTTTCCCAGCAACTAAACAGCTTTTAATTAATGTATTTGAGCATTGTCTGTTGACAGTTCCTCCTTTGCCATTTAAATTATATGTATTGTACTGGAAAAATACTCTCCTTGCTGTTCATTAGTCATCAGTGATTTATGAAGGATGTGAGTGTCTGTGACAAATACACAGCTCCAGATTACAATTGCCATGAAGTTTGCTCATACTGAAATCCAGGAGTTTTGGGAATCTGGCAGTGCTTTTTTTTTTTTTTTTTTTTTTTTTTTTTTTTTTTCCCTACTCTACTCCATTGGCAAATAAAACTGAAGAGATTAAGTTTCTTTGACGATGTCTCATTCGGGGTGATTCCGTACACACAGCCGGGCTGGCACGGTATTGTGAATCCCGGCCAGTTTCTATATTTACAAGGCAAGGAAGGCTTGGTGGGGATGCTGGTTGCTGGTGCTGGTGCTGGGGCACTCCTGCGCTTCCTGCCAGCTCCCGCACGGTGGCAGAGGGAGCTCATGCTAAAAAACTGCTCCAGCAGGCTGCAGGTGGGAGAAAGCCTGGCGATTTTAAAGCTGGAAAGGTCCTACTAGATAGCTATAGGATTATGGAAAGCACGCAGGGGTGCTGGCTTTGAACACCCTTCTCTCTGTGCCTGCTGCGCACTCCAGCTTCTTCTTGCAGGTACACAAAGCTGATGCTAGCTTTCCTGGGGCAAATTTAATAAAAAAAATAAAATGTTAGCATTGCTTTCTATTCAGCACCAAATTTTCTTTTCTCCTTGCTAAAGTTTTTAAACCTTAGCTGTTTTCTTACAGTTTGGTCTGGACTCAGATATAGATAGCGGCTAATAAGAGGGGAAGTGAGTTTTAACAACTGCTGTGATTTCATGAACATTGGGCAGTTGGAGCCTCCACTGGAAGGGATCAAGCAACAATTTTATACAAAAAGTCACTGTAAATGTCTTGCATTGCATTAAGAATATCCAGCTCATTGTTATATCCTCTTTTCAGATCCACATTTTATCTTCTCAGAGAATGTCTTTGGAAATAATGAGGTGTCCCTGTGCCACTTTGCCCAGTTTAAGGCTCAATAATAATCTCACTCCTTGAAATCCCATGAGGGCAGGTTTGCCTCCAAAAAGGGGAGTGAGAAAACAGCCTTGTGACTTTCTGCACTGGACGTCTGGACATGCCTGCTGTTCTGGAGAAGAACAACACCATCTTTCCTAAAGTAAAACCTGCCTTAATCTAAAGCCTTGAAATACTTTTTATCCCCTTTAATTTATGTACAGTCACACAGGAGGTAACTGCCCCGTTCCTTCACCAGCTGTGGGAGAAGCTAAACACCAATATTTGTGTTAATGCTTCTAACTATTTGAGAGGCACTAAAGTAACACACTGGTTGGCCAAATTAATACCTGGATGGCATTAAATCATTAATTTCAGTGCTTGTATCAAATATGGTGAACACAAACTGAAATGCACAAACATACTATAGCTAAGCAGAGGGCATTAAAAAATAAAAAAAAAAAACTCGCTCAAAACCTGAAGCAAGCTGTCTCCTCTAGCCAAAGACACATGGGAAGTGATAAACCTCTGGTTGCCCAGCCCAAGGGACTGGACCATGCTCCCAGGTCGACTGTGCCTGACCCCCAAGAGAGGCTGAGTGCACATCTTGGGCCATGGGTATTGCCCTGGCACAACTGCTCAGAAAGTCTGAAAAAACACTCAAGGGAAATAATGCAAAAATTAAATTGGAGCAGAGTGAAGAGGTTTGCCTGATAAGCATGAAGCGTTTTCACCATCAAAACAACTCATTCAAACCCCATCTCAATCCGGAAGTGCTCTTGCTGAGATGTCCTGCTAGGAGCACGCTGCAAACATCACTGTTTTCCCACTGTGTCTGAGGTGCATCTATGCTCTGAAATGACAGCTCTCGAATGATGTACACCACTCCATCTTGAGGGAAATTTCAAGGTTTAGGTTGCAACAACACTCAGTAAATTTTAATCCACCTGTTATTGTGAAAATTAATTAAGAGATTATGAAAACTGCAGTGTTTAGAGGTGTTAGCTTGAATCATTTCCAGCACGAATTCATGCTCAGTCTACCTAACAAAACCAATGGCAATGGAGATACATTGTACCTTGTGAAATAAAAAGTATTCAGTATTAAAGGTTGGAAGGTTTTAATGATAAAGAGAACAGTAAGTATATAATTGCAGTCTCCAGAGTGTCTGCATATACCACTTGGAATGTCTTGAATTACCATTGTGGTGAATTAGCTGTGAGAGTTAAGATAACATTTTTTGGTTTGGAGTCATTATGACAGAGATGTAGGTAGAATCATTGGTTTGAACCCTCTCGCCATTCAGCAGATGGATAGGAAGGTGGGAGATTTAAGTGGTTTAGCTGATAAGACATCTCCTTTTTTTGTGTGAGTGTATGGGAAAACTGGTGAGAGAACTAAGAAATCTATTTTGCTTCTATTGTGAATGCTGCAAGTTTAGTTGATGGAAATACTCAGGCTTTAACATGTCCCTTAAAATATGTACAGTCACTTGCCAGGAGTAAGGACCAGCAAACATTAAAGAGCATTTAAATAAACGTGGACTTTTTAATTCAGGTAACTGTAAAGCAAAATAGTTAAGAATTTGTTTAAGTCTCTAAGCACAGACTTAAATCTAATCTTACAGGTTAATGCAAAGAAGCTAAAGATTTTCCAGCTCATATGCAATGTAGGTGTTTGCAAAACCTCAGTCATCTTACTGATTTAGGAGAAATAGTTAGAAAGTAGCAAGGATTAAAATGTTAATTTTAAAATAGAAATTATTGTTTGTGCAGGGAAAAGTCTTTTGAGGCTACTATGTTCCTTTCAGAAACAAAGCAAATTATTAATAGACTCACTTTAAATTTGACCTCTAGTTTCAATGAAGAAGAAAATTGAAAAATGTTTGGAAAATATGATTTTTTTAATTTTTAACTGAACTTAAAGGTTCAGCTATATTTACACAGACAAAGCAGAAAAATATTTTGTCCTGTTGCATTCAACTTAAGTGACAGTATCCAGGTTTATGGTTTAGTAAAAATTCAATCCTTTTTGGAAGGAGAAGGGTATCCTGAATAAGTTGCCAGGAGCTGCTTTTTGTTTAAGAAATTAAATTAAAGATCATTTACTGACAGGGCCACTAGGAGGCCAGTTAACTTGGTGCAGTGATTCAATTCAAAAGGAAGTTAAAAACTTTAAAAGAAAGAGATGAGGGGAGAAGAAAAAGATTAAAGAGAAATAGTTAACTGCTATGTTTCTGATTTGTTTCATATTCACTATTATTTGTCTCTGACAGTACTTTTCACATGGCAGCTTTATTATAAGCATTGTTCTGTGCTTCAGAAAAAGATGCCAGCTTTTGTACAGTGAAAGAAAAAGTGGGTAAAACCAAGAGGGAATACAATGCGATTGTAAAATGGCCTTGTTCTGTGTAACAAATAGCAGTTTGAGCACACTAACTGTCTGGTTATTGTGTAGTGGAACGTGACTACCACCTAGACGCAGGCTTATCAAAGTGTAACCACATTTCAACCAGTTGCTTTGAAGGGAGACAAAAATTTAATGGCACCTGACATTTTCTGCGTGCTTTCATGTGTAGGTATAGAACTGAGATTACCATTTTGAAAGCCTGGTTCATCTAGGATCCTCTAGGGATCTGCTGTTCAGATATTGATATGTAATCAAACTGCTTATTCTGCAAGCAAGGTAATTTTAAAAATTAAAAAAAAAAAAGAAAAGAACTATATTACTGTTCTGATGTAAAACTAAGCAATTTGAGAACTGGCAATAGTTTTTACTCATAACAGGAAAATATGGAAAATAATAGGTGGAAAATACGTAAAATACCTAGATCCTGATTATTTGGAATTTCTAACTCAAAAAGAGAAGTAAAACTATATCTGCAATACGTATTTATAGCACCGCGTAGTCTTTTATACTCACCCCTGGATCCATGCAGTTCTACATACAATTTCAGAAAATTAACACTTATTTTTACAATGCATCTCTTCTTCAAATGAATGGAAATTTTAGTTATTTTACTCAAAGACTGGTTTCACAGTATGGCTGTAATATTAATGCCAGGTATTTCATGAAATACCTGAATAATGCAAGCATTTCTTGCAATGACCAGATAGAGCAATCAAATGGCATAACAGAATACTCCATGTGCTGGTCATTGCACCGGGTGATTGAAGCTCAATCATTCCACAGAATGACAGGTTACACATAATAAGATGTATATTTCGCCTCACGCCTTTACAGTTTGCACCTCAAGGTGCATCCACCACAGTTCATGGTTGCTTAACACCAGACTGCTGAGCCCTGCCTCAGTTTCGTGGTCCTATTCCCAGACTTCTGATACTTTCAACGGCACAACGGGGAGACAGGAGCTGCTCCATCTGCATCCTATTCCTACCATATCAAGTGATAAGTTTTTGGCTGGATTAGCTCCCTCACCCAGCTCAGCTGTACAGATCCAAGTGCCAGACAGAGACGGAGGGAAGGGATGCAAACAAGGGGAATGGGAATTGCAGCATTCCAGTAGGGTCAGGATGCCAGGAATCCGCACTTTTACTTCTATCCAAAGGGGAGCTTTGAATGTCTGAGAAAACAATGCTCAGTCTGGATGAAACACCTAGGAATAAGTGAACCTTTAGGCTTTGCCACCTGTCTGAAAAAAAAAAAAACAAAAAACCAAACAATACTCCAGACCTTCTGGACTCTTGTACAAAAAATTGTCCAAACCTCTTGTCCAGGTTTGTTTGCAGTGTAAAGTGCTGAATCTGTACTGTGGCAAGCATGTAGTAGAAATAATATCCAGGACAGGGGAAGATGCTTGCAAAAAAATGTGTTGTTTTTCTCAAATGGCTTAGATATTTTCTTTGCTCATTTCAGCATGGAATAACCAACAGAAGCCAATTACCACATTATTATTTTCCTCCATCTCTTAATTACATGAAACATTAGCACTTTATTTAGTCTTTAATTAGCATAATCCAAGTACAAAGTTCAGCCTGGGCAAGGACACAAGGGTATTGATTATCTGTCCTTTCCATCGGAGTCCAAAATCACTTCTGTGCTGTGTTTATTAATATATGTTCATAGCTAAGGCATTGAAATCTTTCACTGCAATCGACCTTTATTTTCAGGCAGTCAATAGCCATTGACCCATGCAGATAAATTACCATAGTGAATTCTGCAGTTGCTTGCTCAGACTCTTATATCAATAGCTGACTTACTGAACGCTTTTTTTTTTCCCTACCTTTTGCCTACCAATCAAACAAAAACCACGCACACAGATTCAAACAAATATATAAATAAGAAGCAGGTCACAAATCATTTTCCTGTTCTCTGCTTGTGCAGGGGCACATGGTACCTTTCTTATGTCTACCTTTTGGTGTCAGTGAAACATCCATTTTGCTAACCGGAAAGGGAGAGAGCAGGAAGAGTTTCAAATAGATTCAGATAGGGAATATGTTATCCTGTGGTGACAAAAGATGTCTCTCAGATTTTGTAGAACCCAGTAATATCTTCCTAAGTGATTCTTAGACTATAACCTGGTCTGCAACATTTTGGTCTTGATTTGAATCCAAATATTTAGCTGTGATAATATTAGTTTATTCTGTCCTGTTGAAGACCTAGAGACCTCTGCCAAATATGGGGCCTGAATCTGGCCTTTCCCACACATTTTAAGAGTTCAGAAACAAAATCTTAGTTTGACCTAGTTCTAATAATTGAAACAACTTCTTCTGATCTGAAAAAACAAATGGTATCTTAGACTGGCTTCTGATTTTCTCCTTTGCTATACAAAAATATTAAATTGCCAAGGAATAAATGAATAGAAAAAATCATACATCAGTTTTTTGTCTCCTTTCTGTATTTGATTTTAAAGGGGATTTATACAGCTTCAAAACTATTTTCTGTTGTTTCAGGAGACAAAAACTGAGTCTTAGCAAGCAGGTGGCCTGGTCAGTACTGTGAGGAGCAACACATACATTCAGGGGCACAATTTCAATGTATGCCTTGTGCCACTGAGCTGGAAAATTGCCAAGATTAGGTTTTAGCCTGTTCCCCCCTAAAGTTACTGTTTGGAGGCAGAATATAAATTCGGTAGATAAGTATCATGCTTGTTGTGTCCAATGGGTTTATTATTAAATGGCATGATTCTATAGAGGGTTTTGTGAGTTATTCATGTCCTTTTTTCAGTTCCACATAAAAGTAATAGATTAAGGCTAAAATACTTTTTTTGCTAGAGCTGTCATGCAGACTGTGACCATAGTGCTTTGCACTTCCTTTATATGTAGCTCTCCTCCTTGATATCCACAGTGTCTGTATTTATATTTGTATTTTTATTTTAAGCAGTAGTGTGGTTTTGTAGCTAAGTCTCTATTTGCCAGTGCTCTGTGGGTACTAATTGAACTTAACGGCCCTGATAATCTTCCCCTGGGGCCTCTACCCACCTCTGCACCTGAGCCTAGGAGCCTTAGTTTAGCTCAGTCAGTGGCTAGTAGTCCTAGCCTAAAGTACAATGTAGGTTTGCCTGTCTGTGTGTCCCAGATGGACCTTAGACATGTGTTGTGGCCCTGTCTCCTGCAGCTACTAGCAAAATGGTTTTGAACAAAAAGTTTCTCGAGAGCCAGAGGACTTGCTGGGAGAGTCAGAAAACTGTTAATCCTGTGACTGTCACTGAGTGTAAGACTGATGAGTAATGTTAGGAGCTCAAGGAGGTAAAGGTCATGCTTCTGGAGACCTGTGAAAACTCCTCTTTGTGTGGGACCCAGTAGATGTGCCCCACTGTAGAGCTCTACAACAGATCTTTAAATGGAAACATACCATGAAGCCCACTATGTGCTTTAACACCCCGGATCCCAGGACCACTCTACTGAACAGTTTAGAGGAGCCTGTGTGTGCTGGTGCCCTTCTAAGGTCTCCGTGCTGGTACCTGGCAAAAGAACCCTATGAAGGTACATCCAGAGACAATCCTCCAGTCTGTTCCTTTTCCCATTCAACACTGGGAGCTTCCTGTGGAAATGTCCTGCACTGGTATCCTGGAAGGTACAATATTTTTCTTTAAATGTTTTTGTGGGGGAAAGGAAGGATCTGTGTGAGGCTTCTTGTGGCATTAGGGCACTGGACTTGGAGGAGAGATGATATATACTACTGGTCTGCTGACTGCAAGGGCTGTTATGCTTTCTAAAGCTATTCTACTAGGACACTTGAGAGTGATCTACTGTGTGGGGACTGAACAAATCAAAAACTACTCACCCAGTTTCCACCCTGTACTCCAACTTGGTCTCTGCTACCATGTCAGCTGCACATGCAGCCTTGCTATGCTAGTAGAGCCCTCCCATGCTTTTCTGCCACAATTCTGCTTTGCATCCCTTCTCCCTTCCTTGAATATGGTGGCTAATGAGCTGATGGTGTAGTCACCATGCTCAACAAAACAGTGCTGCAGATCCCATCTCTGGCCGTCAAACAACAAGAGTGACAAGGCAGTGGGATGCAAGGCAGATGGTAGCTGAGAGGATGGCCTGAGTGGTGGGAGTCAGGAGACATGAGGCTGCACAGGACAACAGCCATTTTCATAAATTGGGGTTGGGGCTTCTGAAATATCACAAGAGGATGGCAAAGTCAGGGGCCTGCCACAACCAACTATGGGTGCAAAATTTTGGGATATCTTACATCCCAAGGACTCCACTCCAGGCTCATGTTATGGGCCCAAAACAGGTATCTGATGAACACCACCTCTGCAACAAGGACTCCCAGAGGGTCATGCTCTTTGCCTTTTCCTTCAGAGAAAGGGAGGCATTGGATGTGAGGCATTAATTCATTAAAATATCCTGTAATAGTTGCTGCCAGCCATGAGATTAAGCCCACCCCACTATCTCTATGGCACTTTTAGCCAACATAGTTCCAACCCAGAGTAAGCAGGTTTCCTCAGTGAAGAGAACATCAACAGTGCTGTGGCTCCGAAGCAGGTTTTCTTGATTCTAAACAAGAGGTATAGTGGAGGACTGCAAATCTTGCCATCTTTTGTCATATACAAAAGGTAGAGAATAAAGAATATCTGTAAATCAGGACCATTTCTACCTCACCTTTGCTGAGATTATCCCTGTGAGTTTGGAAGCTAGATATTCAACAGACAGTAGCTGTCTGTAAATCTGCTTGCTTATTTGCACAAAGCAGCAGAGTAAAAATCAGAAGAGGAAAAGAAAAAGAAAATTCAGTTGAGCAATTTTGATAAGAAGACAAAGACTAACACAAGGCAATAAAAATGTAGTCATGTTTACTATTGCACAAAAAAAGCACAATACCATGGTACAGAATCCTAAAGATGAAAAGTGACGTTTCCTTTTTTTGAGGTTTTTGTTTGTCAGTGGGACTGTGAAGGAAGATAATTGTACTAGTGGTAGCAAAGGCAATGAATAGTTACAAATTGTCTTCGTTAGGACTTTTTTTGATGCTACAACCTACGGTATTTTATCACTTTGTTTGCAAAATCAATGGAAACTTGCAAGGCAAACTTTAATAGGTTCTACTATGTCTTTGCAGGATAAAACCCTCTGCTTGTTCTCTTGCTTTCCTTATCTGTAGTTTTCAAACTTTCTCAACTCCCACAATGTTCAGTGTTAGAGGCAGTTATGTCAGCAGTTTAATTCCTTTTACTTTGGAATGAACATGAACTAGCACAATACTTCTGGGGTTTTGTCATGCAAAATCTACACAAATATCTCAGCGAATTTTTCTTGTTACATGGATTGCCTGTAGATCATACACCTGTGTAAGTCCCAGTTCATGTCATAACAATCCATTAATAAATCATGAAATGCTATTATTCTTGTTTGAGTGACTCATGTACTTAAGTAACACAGCCCTTTAGAAATTAGCATAATAGAGGCTTTCTCCCCTTTGGCAAAACCTAAATGAAAACTGTCCTTTCAGAGAGTATCTGTGGCAGGAAATAACCACATTTGTACAAAGTAAATGCAACATGGTCACGGGCACAGTACAAGTTACGGTTTATTTTATACTTTAGTCAAATATTTGCAGAGGAAACAGGTCTGCTATTTGCTTTAGCCTAGCAGCTAAGGAATCCTGGTAGGATATAAGCAAGCACTGCTCTCCTTTCAAATGTACTGTGCCATCTCAAGAGACTGTAGGTGATCAGGACCTTCATTTGTGCTTTATCTGAAAGACTGTTTCTAGTAGTTGAGTACATCTCTGTGCCAGATACTGACTCAAAGCAGGTCCGAAAGGCAGAGTGAAAGACAACCAATTTAGAGGGGAGAACATTTCCTACAAGTTCACTATTGTGCCAAATGCTTTCATCTGTACTACATTTTCTTCAGAAATTTCTTGTAAAAGAAATAAACAAAATTCATTCTCACCATTAACTTAACATATTTCAAGATTTTTCTATTGCAAAAAAGTATAAAGTACAATTGGATGTTCTAATCATAGTAAGTACTCTATAATTAGTCTTCCAAATGAATGTTTCCACTCATCAGGATGACTAAATAACTTGTTGAGCAAAATTCTTAATTTACATAACTAAAAGCCAATAACAGCTTCATCTCTTTTCATCTGATTATATTCTGGTTTTATATCCACATTTCATTGGCCACCTGCCACTCTCTAAAGGATAGGAGGTAATTAGAACCAGTAATAGTGCGCTATTGTTATACTTTTTACAGCACAGATGCAGTTGGGTGCTATTATCATAGCTGGTACAATTTTTTTGATAGTATCATTATGTTTTTGCTGCCCATAAATTTAATTGGAAATGTGAACCAATTCAAAACACATTTCAATGTCTGCATCATAATACATTTTGCTTAACATAATGGTACTTCAAAGTTTTAACAAAACATGTTTCATTGTGTGCAGACAGCAAATCATCTGTTGCCTCTAACTGTTCTGTACACACATACACTCGCACAGAAATTTTTTCACTGTGGTAAAATAATCTGCTGTACAAAATACCATTGAAAGTACACTGAAATAATCAAAATTACTATTAAAAACTATTTATTAGTGTTCTGAATTCTATATTGAATTTCACAGGGATCAAGTGACCATATGGCACCATAATAAATACTAAATTACTGCAAGTAATGAAATTGTTTACATGCAAGTCTCTCTCTTAAAAATGACTGACAGTCAACCTTATTTAAGTGTTCTGTTTCACTGTAGCACTGCTGTGGTTTTTTTTAAAGTCAGCTACTACAAACCAGGCATAACAAAGCTGAGATAAAGCCGATTGTTCTGCAGAGAGGAATGCAAGAGTGTATTAGCAGAGATGGAGAAAATAAGGACATTTTTTGAATGGCTGCTAATCAAAGGCACAATTTCCTTGTTATATTTAACACAGGGAATCTCCTATGTAGCAGAGTCAAACGTTCTATTGTTCCCCTCAGAGCTGAAACTGATCTGCATCCCAGGTTCTGCAATAGTGAAAGCTTTTTCAATCAGTTCTCTTTACTTCTTGAAATGGCATTTTATAATCAACCTCTTAAACAAAGTTTCTGACAATCCCAAAGTGAGCAAAATGACCAGCCGGCCCCATCTCTTACTAAAGTAGTTCTTGTTAAAAATATTAAAATATTTTAGTTGTATTTGGGTATGAAAAGATTAACTTTTTTTTTTTTTCTGGAGTCAGTTTTTCCCAAAGCTCTACTGCTTCTCTGATTTAAGAGAAGCTCATCTCTGTTTTTCCCTGATGAGACTGGAAGTAAGTCCTAAGTTACTTGTGAAATTCCTGTCTTTTTTTATCTTCCATCATTTTAGAGCATTTCATAGCTTTGTTCCTTTGGACAGTAATATACACTATAAAAATAATGTCCCAAATTAAGGTTCTTTTCACTTTCCCTTTGTTTTCTGGATTTGGATTGCTTTTCTTCTCTCTGCATTAACCTTTGTAAATTCCATTGTGCTCATTACCAGCACATACCTTCTAGTTTTAGTCTGTTTTTTTCTCATTTTTTCATGTCTTCAGAGGTGTGGAGGAAATGTACACACTGCTTACCACAAAAGACATTGGCCGTACTTTCTTCTTGCTGGATGCACTGTTTGTGTCTTGCTCTGCACTTATTAAAGAGTTGACAAATTATTCTTTGATAATAAAGATTACTAAGTTGGTGTCAATTGTTCTTTAAAACATTTTATATCTTCTTCAACCATTTTGGGGTCCCATAATGGAGAGTAGAAACACCTTTAAAACTTTCATTCCCTGTGAGAGATGTAGGTCAGTTGTCAGTTCACTGTCAGCGTGAAAAATATTGAACATTTCACTATTGCATGGAGTAAAAACTTGTACAGAAGTTGTGCCACTATTTTAGAGCAGGAATACACATCATAAATAGTAGCAGCTACCTAAGGCATGAGGAGACTGTCTGAAGTTCTTATGTGATCCATGTTCTTGACTTGCGTAATGTGCATTAAGGAACAACCACCTGCATACTTGAGAAGACTTTTCGGTAAGGTTTTATGTAGAAACATGTTCTGTGACTAGCTGTAATCTGAAGCCAATTTAAAAAAAAAACAACAAGCAAACAGGAAATTATAACTTTGGAATCATAGAATGGTTTGGGTTGGAAGGAACATTAAAGATCATCTAGTTCCAAGCCCCCTGCCATGGGCAGGGACACCTCCCATTAGACCAGGTTGCTCAAAGCCTCATCCAGCCTGGCCTTGAACACCTACAGGGATGGGGCATCCACAACTTCCCTGAGCAACCTGTTGCAGTGCCTTACCACCCTTACAGTAAATACATTTTGTCTGATATGATAACATTTGTCTTCACAAAAAACTTGATTTGCTTTTTCTGGTTGATATTTCAAGAGAGTGCAATTAGTACCTCTTTACTTGGCTGTACGTGGGAGATGTTGAACAAGGTCAGAATGAATTTTCCCATCCCTTTTCCACACTGGAGGGAAACTTTACCTGTGTCGTTTGTTTGTATGTTTATCTGGTTGAAAAACACATTCACAGCCAAGGAATTATCCTTCCTCTTTTATGTGCAGAGGCTTTGTAATCACCGTAGACTTATATTTTGTGCACCTTTCTTTGCTTAGCTCAGATAAATGTACCTATCCAAGTACTATATATCCCCTAAGTTGCTGCTTCTATTAATCACCTGACTTATCTTTGAGGATATCTTAGGACTTGGCATTATGGCTAATCACATTAATAGCTCTTTATTCATCCTTTACTTAATTTGTCATTGAATATATTGTAATTTTTCTTTTCTTTTACTCCACAGTCTGGTTTGTCTCATTCTATTCTCTTCTTAGCTATACTTTTCCCATTATTATCCCTTTCGTTCTTCTTGTTCCATATCAAACCTAAAACATGTTACACCCTCTCATATCAACATTCACTTGCATACCATTCTTTAACAGTGAATGCTCTTCTTTTAGACAGCTCAGCTGATATGTTTTGTCTTAGAGAATTCTGGCATAAAAACTTTTCTGATCTCTTACTATGATTGTAGCTGAAGTACTCCTCTAGGTTTTTTTCCTTTCCTTATCTATAGGTTATGGATGTGCTGATGCTCTTCTTTCTGTTAGTATTTAAATTATTTTTGCTTCTGTTAGGTCTTTTTCCATTTGAACACTTCAGTCCTCTTTTCCCTTCATCCAGTAATCATGTGTGATCTGGTATTTATCACTCCCACATGTCTAATTAACATGCTCCTTACAGATTTATGCTTCCTTATGGCTGGATTTTCTGCTTCTGATGTTGTCCACGTGTGTGCATGTGGCTCTCTGTACATAGGTTTTTGAAGTTTAGGTATGCAATATATTCTTGATTTGTACCTGCCATCCTTCCTTTTGCACGTGAATGAGATTACTTAAAACTAATTAAATGCTAGTGCTTTTTGCATATACCAAATTTGCTTTAGCCAATTTTTGTATGCAGACTACAATTATGAATTGCATGAAGTTTTTCCTGTGTTCTCAAAGGTAGAGTGCAAATCTTGTTTATAACTTGCATACCTGGATAGCTGAAGATCTTCACTTTTTCCTCCTATTATGTGGGGGAAAGTCCTCATGGGATACAGAGCTGCTGTAGTGATTTAACCCCAACCTTTTATTCTGCCTTTGACATAGGGAACATTCCAAGAAAAGGATTTTAACCATTATTTTCTTGAATAATTTGAAATTTCTGCTGGAAATTACCCTTCAGTGACAAACGCAATGTAGGGCAGACAGGACTTCCCAAAGGCTTGGCAGTTTTGAGATTGGGAGGTTGTTATGACTGTTTAACAGCACCACTACCACTGAACTCTGAGTGCAAAAACCAAAGATGGCATTTTTAGGTGTCTAAACGTTTCAAGCTTCTCATCAACTCACAAAGGAGCTTGAGCCACTTAATAGCGAAGGCTGTGTAATGCCCCTTGGCTAATAGCACAACCAAGTACCTTCACTCTCTCACTCACTGCCCCTTTGTTGGTTAGTACAGGTTATTTACCAATCTTTGGGCAGTTGGTTTGGGTTGGGGTTTTTGGGCTCCCTGTCACTTCTAATGTCTTCTTTCTATGAATTAAAGTTCAGGTCTGAAGACGTGGTGAACGGTGGTTTGTGGCAGTTTTTGAGTGTCACCCTCAGTTCAATGGGAGTGAAGAAAGCACTGTCAAACTTTGTTCTCTGCCTTTGTGTTGTTGTGCAGACACTTTGGAAAAAAGTGTCTTGTTAACTTATGCTGATTGTGTCAGTCTGGTCCAGATTTCTGGTGTAAACCTTAATATCTTTAACTGACAAAATATTTAGCCTGTATGACTGTTCTCTCCTGCATCTGAGAAGCTGATTTATAAAACCTCATGCTTTCATGGAGAGGCCAGAAAATTGTTATCCAGACACAGTCCTTATCATACCAGGCTGATATAATTTAACTTTCTTCATCCATACTTGTTGACACATGGTTTAATTTGGCTTTTTAGGTCCCTGTTGTGATCAGTGAAATTGCCTGTATTTCTCAATTCTTTAAACAGATCGTGTGAGGACCTGAAGAAACCCCTCCTATTAAGAAATCACCTGGAAGGTGGGGAAGAGGGCTGTGGCCCAAGGGAATCCCCAGAAGGATTCTTGAAAATGAAAATGACACTAGTGATAGGTTTTTGTGTTAACTACTCTTTTTAGGTGAATCTGATGGCAGAACTTTCACTGTCAAATCTGCTTGCATGGCAAGAGCTGACTTTAAATAGGACATGCTATCTGCTTATATCTGGGCTTCCTATTAGTTGACTGTCCCATAGCATGTGAGCATTGTAGAAAATGGCTATAGCAAGCAAACATGGTATTCTCAATGGTTGTACCCATTCAAGTGATTTTGCTAAATCAAGAAAAAAAAAAGTTATTAACCCTGTTGGTGATATGTCTGTCCTCTGAGGATGAGTTTAAATGGCACAACTCCAAAGAATACCCAAAAGTTGGCCCCATTATCTGGAGCTGTTCTGCCAAATAACGTGTCTGTTCTCCTTGTTAGATCTGGTGAACACTTTAAAAAGGTGCTGAACCTGCTACACTTTCTGAAGACAAGCAGCAATGTTCTTTGCTGTCTCAAGAGGCAGTCTGCTGATGCTTTCAACTGTGGTATGAAAAGATTTTTCTTGCAAACCTTTGTGTGATATTAATGAGATCAAGTAATTATTAAGGCCCTCTTAACATCTTTACAGAGTACTCCTACTCAAAATAATTCTGCAACCAGATGCGAGTTAGGTAAATTTATTTTTTAACTTCTGTAAATATAATTCAAGGTTAATAACTTATCAGTACTGTAAAAGAGAATTGCCTCTGTCACACTTTATTTTTTACAGTAAAATCTTTGCCCCAGTTTTCACCTGATACTTGCTCCTCCTGAAAGCCTTCTCTAATGACATGTTAGTAGTCCTGTAACAAATAATTTCTACTGCCTGATTTTACAGATTTCTGACCTGTGGTTTACCTTTTTGTCTTGGGTCAGGACCACCACC
>WKFP01015237.1:119370-158848 GCA_011057875.1 Pterocles orientalis | reverse complement strand
CCCCCCCGCCTCCCGGTAAGATGGGAAAGGGTAGGAGAAAAGAAAAAAAAAATAATGAAAAAAATGGAACCTCGTGAGTTGAGATAACGACAGATTTTTAATAACACCACACAAGGAAAACAAAAGGAAAGAGAATATAACAATAAGACAAGGTACAAAATACAATGGAAACACTGATACAATGAATATCTCACCACCGGGAGCTTCACCAAAAACCAACCGGCCCCGCCCCCCCAAGACCCGGGCATGACATCAGCATGGTAGCCTTTGGCTACCCACCTCCCAGCTTCTGTGAGGAATTAACTCTATCCCAGCTGGACCCAGGACACTTTTGGTCAGAAAAAGTACCAGCACAAAACCTCTAGTGAAGTTCTGTTGTTTAACAGCAATGTGACACTTTCCGTGGGTTCAGTCCTCTTCTTCAAAACACTTGAACTGTGAAGTGAGCTTTAAGTTGAAGAATTTGTAACATATAGCAGGAGTCTTAGTCATAACTCCTAAAGTTTGTTTCTCAGATGACAAAAAAGACGTCAATGTGTCTCAAAAATTAACTTGAAATGGTGTTTTCAAAGAGATTTTTCCACTAATTTCCTCGTATCCTGCTGCTGTGGTGCTCTGCCCTTCAAACAAGTTTGCTCTGTAGAGTTTGTGCTGAGTACTTTTTCATGAGTACACATTTCACTTTACCAGCTCAACATTACATCAAAAATTAACTTCTTCAGTTTGTGTTGGTCTGGTTCAAAACCATGGAGCTCTCTGAAATAAAGTGCTTTGGAAGTGGAAAATCTAAGTATGTAACGAGTATACAATCAGAGGAAATACAAAAAATGTAAAATGGAAGTAAAAGGCTTCTGTATGACACATTCCTGAGTGGAATTCAGAAAGAATGAAAAATAAGCTAGCAGCTTGCCAGGCGGACTTACCAGAGGCAAAAACTTCCAATTAAAATGTGGCATAATGTTCAACTCCATCAGGCTGAGTAGACAAACTATGTCAGAGAACTTGGAGGTGAAATGACCACAGATGATCTTCCCTCTCAGGCCTAACTGAATCTAGAATCGGAGGAGTGTTACTGTACTTTCTTTCACTATGTGATAGCACTCTATTACATATTTTGCGCCATGACCCAGCGGGAATGTATTGTAACTGGTGATAGGGATGATCACATTGGGAGGGCTATGTAAGAGCATTAAGAACTTAACATTTAATACTTTCTGTAAGAATTGTCAGCTTAGAATGTTTTATTGGCTGTTAAGCTTGTCTCTTGAGTGAATATATCTTTCATCTTGCTGTGAGTGAGACTTAGATTGAAAAAGCTAAAGATCATATGTTGAAGTGCAATTGCACTCAGAAAGAAAACTAACACTGTAGTGGGACACTTCTCTTTGATGTAAATAATTTTATTTAACATGTATGAAGAACCTTGCCCTTCCCCCAGCAGTGCACACAAACAGGAATGTTACTAGTTACTCACCCCACAGAGCTTTGGAGAAGCCTGACTGAATTGTCCAAGTAACAGTTTGCTTATTGCTCTTCTCCCTGGGCTGTACAAGCAAGCACTGCCTCTTGCTTAGCTTAGACAGCAAGATTAAAATCACAATATGTGGTGATGGAAAGGAGATTGATTATTTTGATGTGCTCAGGACTCACGTATTTTCTGCAGACCAGGAATAGTTGTCATTATTTCTGCTATGTAGGCTGGGACTCTCTCATAGCTGTCTAAGGGTTTTGGAGACTTGGTTAAAATAAATGGCACCTGGGTCTCCAAATCCTTGAGGTGACATAGAAAACTTCAGTCTTGAATCATCTTCATCTCAGCTTTCCTAATAAGGAAAACCAGACTTGGAACACTTCATGTTTGACATTAAAACAGAAAGCTTTCTTCCACTGGAATCTGCAGAAGATGCTGAGGTAATGTAAGGCAGTTGCGCAGTGAGAGAAATCACCTCTTGGAGCAATAGCTGAGTGAATTAAGTGCTTTGGAGCTCCTTTTTTATCATCTTCATACAGCTGATCTTGTAGAGAAGGAACTGTCCCATTTGAGGTCTGACAGCACACAATAGCAAAACTGTCTTCTGCCATGACTTCTGAGAAGGAAGCAGTTATTCCTCCTGTTTTCAGATGTTTCAAGATGCTGTTAAGATTTAGGTTAATATTAAGATAATATTATACAAAGAAAATATTAAAGATAGAACATAAGGATGTTAAAACAAGCGCTTATATTGTATTATTAATAAGCCAAGAGATAAACTGCAGGTTTTTAATTCATTCTTCTAACTTATGCATTCACTTCGATTACAGAGACATAATTAAGATAGGTAATTACAAACCCTGTGTTTCCTAGTAACATATTCATGTAGTAGTAGCTATGGTGTTTTACAATATCAAGCTCATATGTAAAGCAAATTATCTATTTTGTTGGAATGATATCACTAGAGCCAAATTAAATTCTCTGATAAGCACAGCTATTCATTAGTTGGCTGCACATTATCTAAAAGCCACTTGTATCTCAGTAAAAAGTTAGAATATTATCCTGTCCTAGATACATTTGCTCTCAAAAGCTTAATACACAAATTTAACTAGATCAGCTGAGACCATTTTGTTTTTCGATTTCCTAATTAACTTGAATTAAATTGCTGCTGGCACATCTGTCTTAGAGTTGGTTTCACTGAGCTTCTGACCTGCCGCAAAATCTTTCTTAGGTAGGCTGAGGTCTACTTCTGAAATGACAAAAAGGAAAAAGGAGTTTTCAATAGGCAGTTGTCTGAGTTCCCCTTGAATCGATTGTTTTTATGCTGTTGAATTTTAAAATGCACCATTAACAGTATATTAGGTGCTGAACAGGCTGGAGAGGTGTCTTCAGGTATTTAAATCAAAATAAATAAAATATTGACTACGCTGAACTCAGTAGCTCACTGAATTAAACCGAAGCAGTATGTTCCAGTTTCAAACAATGCATTTGTAGGGATTTATTACAGTTTAAATCAATGCTTAAAACTCTCCATTTTCAATTGATTTGGTGCAAATTCACGTGCATAGACAAAATGTGAGAGGTTCTTTTACACTAGTCTGAAACTTGCAGGATGATTTTTACTTTTCCTTGAACACTGTAATCTCCTATGTCATCTTCCGGTTCCTTAGTACACTGTGTGGTTTTTCCACAGGTCAGTGTCAAGGGGAAGGTGGGACAGTAAAGCTCTTTTCTCTGTCCATAGCACAGTAGAAGATAGATGCCCCTCTCAGTATTTCTCTTCAAAAATCCAACATAGAATCCTGCACACTTGTAGCTGTCCCTGAGAAAGACTTTCTTATTTCCTTATTTTTTATTTCTGAGAGGGTCTTACTTATTTACCTTTTTAAAAATGGGGGTTATTTTTCCCTTTTTCCAGTCAGTGGGAACTTCATCAGACTGCCATGGCATCTCAAATATGATGGATAGTGGCTTAGCCAGTTCATCTCTTCTGACAGTTGCCTCAGGACCCACAGATGCACCTCATCAGGTCCCATGGACCTGTACACCTTCAGGTTCCTTAGGTGGTCTTGAACCTGATCTCCTCTAGTGGGCAACTCTTCATTCTCCCAGTCCCTGCCTTTGTCTTCTGAGACTCGGGCAGTGTGGCTTGAGCACTTGCCAGTGAAGAATGAGGCAAGTCAGTGAGTACCTCAGCCTTGGTAACATGGTCTCCCATTTCCTTCTGGAGAGAGCCCACACTTTCCCTGGTCTTCCTTTTATCACTGACGTACCTATAAAAGATTTTCTTGTTGTCCTTGATGTCCCTGACCAGATTTAATTCTTCCAGGGCTTCAGCTTTCCTAACCTGACCCCTGGCTGTTTGGACAATTTCTCTGTATTCCTCCCAGGCCACCTGTCCTTGCTTCCACCCTCTGTATGCTTCCTTTTTTACTTTGAGTTTGCTCAGGACTTCCTTGTTCATCCATGCAGGCCTCCTGACATTTTTGCCTGCCTTCCTCTTTGTTGGGATGCATCGCCCCTGAGCCTGGAGGAAGTGATCCTTGAATATTAGACAGCTTTCTTGGGCCCCTCTTCCCTCCAGAACTTCATCCTGTGGGACTCTACCAAGCAGACCCCTGAAGAGGCCAAAGCATCCTCTCCTAAAGTCCAGGGTAGTGAGTTTGCTATGGACCGTCTTCACTTCTCCAAGGATCTTAAAGTCTCCCATTTCATGGTCGCTGCATCCCAGGCTGC
The DNA here is from genome assembly GCA_011057875.1 of Pterocles orientalis. Classification (NCBI taxonomy): domain Eukaryota; kingdom Metazoa; phylum Chordata; class Aves; order Pterocliformes; family Pteroclidae; genus Pterocles; species Pterocles orientalis. Next base: position 154,641 of record WKFP01015237.1, on the reverse strand, counting down.
CCTTGAGTTCCACATTCCCCACCAGCCCTTCCTTGTTGGTGAGATCAAGGTCCAGTATAGCCCCTCTCCTGGTTGTCTCCTCTCAGCCAGTGCAATGCCCCTCCTTCGAAGAGGTGCCCTCCCACGCAAGCTGCCCCACCACACCCTGTTGGCAGCACTCCTGCTTGCGGGTGCTCCCCAGGGCCGCCTTTCTGGGAGCTGGGGGTGGCTACCGTTACTCCTGCCCTGCCTATGCTGCATCAGCCTCCGTCATGTGAGCTGCTGGTTCCCGGCAGGTCTCTGTGTTCCCCTGGGGTGCCAGAGGCTCAGGAACTCCCTCCATATGCCATGATCCCCTGCTGTGCTGCAGGACATGCCTGCCCCAGCGCTGATCACCTCGGTGAGTGACTGTTGCTGGCAGTTATGCCATGTTTAAATCTTGCACCTGTGTCCTGTATTACTGATCTATTTTATAATGAATCAGCACTCCTGATTTATGCGTTGTGACCCTGTTTATAGATTCTTGTTCATATCTGGTAAGTCTGCTGATTTGAATATTAGTACTACTTTGTTTCAGCGACAACCAGTTTATATAAAGTGATTTGAGATAAAGAACAAGTGTTTAACTTCATTCTCTTCCTGGCTTTGTCTGATTTAAAGACATATATGACCTACAGCAGTAAAAGCTAGATTGTTTATTTCTTAGTCTCAGTGTTATTCTTGTCCATTTATTAAAGTATGAGTGAAGATAAGTATATATTGATCCACTGAATATGGTCCATTTCTGAGACTTGGATCTCAATCGCAAAATTCAGGGCCAAGTAAAACAAGGTTGTTTTTTTTTTCAATTGGGTTCAGCTCCTTGTCTAGAATATTCTGTAATAAAGCAAATATATTGTAATGGAAAGAAACTTGCACAGTAATAAGCAGAAAGAACACAAGTACTCCTCCATAGTGGTTCAGATTTGTTTGGAATACATATCACTGGCTTATAGATACTTTCTTTGAAGTAAAAAAAAGGTGTCACTGCTATGATCCTCCAGGAGCCCAGAGCTTTGAGCTAGATTTCCTGCACCTTTTTAAAAGTGAAGTTTCTCGTCACTGAGATCAAATATAAACTAGAAAAACAAACTTCTTAAAGGGCAGAGAAAATATAAAGTGAGGTGGAAATAAAATAGGCTTGTAAACCTGTATCTTCCTCCAGTTGTGTGTTCTTTCAGGGTGAGTCCTTTTCTCTAGTCTTACTTTCCACCCAGTAAATTGGTGGCTTCCTAAATCACAGTAATTGCTGTACAATCTAATCTGGGTCCCCAGAAAAAGCCTTACTTTCTGTCCCACTGAGGTCTAGCTCTGCATGCTCCCTGTTTACATCATGAGGAGTTTCCTGGCCTCTGCTGGGTGAAAGCTCCCTGCTGGCTCTCTCCCATATTATTATATCCTTTCCCTTTCTGCTTGCATCTTTTTTTTTTCTCCTTAAGCAACAGCTTAGAGAGTGTATTATTTAAACTTTTTAAAGGTGCAGATGGTCTATTAGATGTCTTTCCTTCTTATCAACTTCTGTCCTGTGGACTGAATGTGTTCAGTTTCTATTGCCACAGGCCAGAGTTCATATCCCCGAGCCAAGGACACACCTACCCTTAAATGCCTTGCTTACTGGTAGTGTGTCAATCAGACCAGAGCTGAACGAACTCCTGATGTAGATGATACCAGGAACACAGATGTTATATGAGCAAATGAGCATATGAGAGTACAATCCATGCTGAGTTGTCTTAATGAAGGTATAAGTCTCTAGCATCCTTAGCATCCCATTTTTATTCATGTATTGCGTGTTCAGTAGGGAATTGCTTGTGAAGTAACATAAGACTAGAAAATGCCAGAATCTTATACAAGACTTGAAATTCATGGGAAGAAGGAGCAGAACATCCCATATCCAGGATTTTCAGAGCTCTCACATGAAGGCCAAGATTAAGGTCTGCTCCAACGTGTCCAGTCACAAAGTTCCCATCTGCAAAAAAAGCAGTGTGGAAATAAATAAAACTCTGTGATCTTCATATTCCCTGAAGTCCTTATTTAGACCTGTCCTTTAATTTCTCTCTTCTTTTTCCTCCTCCTGGTTTATGCACTAGTCTGAGGGTGACAGCAAGGAATAACTGTTGTGTGTAGCAGATTACAAGGAGAATATTTTCACTTGCCCATTGTGGGAATCAACATATACTCCAGACATTTCCAGGGTTGCAGGGGACAGAATAAAAAACAGTTCTCTATTTCCCTGTTTTAGTGCAGGGAGACTTTTTTTTTTTGTCTCGTGTTTGAAATGAGCAAAGCCAACAGCAACAACTGTCATGCATGAAAGAAGCAGCTTTCTTCCTTGATAGTTATGGAATTTTCCCCTGTTCTTGTAATTAAAATGCAAATCAATGCCATAATGATATAATAATCTGCAGATTAGTCTGACCCATAGTGCTTAACTGTTGGGGTGGAGGTAGATAAAATAAATGATTAAATATTTGAGTTGTGCATTCCAGTTACAGCAAAATGTCAATTCCATTCCTACTGCAGTAGTTAACTGCCAAGTGTGAGAATACACATTTCAGTCCTCAGGTGCTTGGGGTTTTTTTGATGCAATAAATGGCATGTAAATGAGTATAGCAAGAGATTATGTTCATAAGGAGGATAAAATAATGTATTAAACAGTAGATGTATATGTTTTAAGGTGGCAGATAAGCTATAAATGGAAAGACAGTTTCACATGGAATGAGATGAGTAAAATACCAACAGCAGTTTTCTTTTCAGTTGGTTTCCTGTGCTCTGGATCATGTCAGTTAATCACATTTTCAAAAATAGGCTATTTAGTGTAGATGCTCACCTAAATCAAAGCTGTCCAACTGAAGTAAAGCCCAGATACAAAAAAAAAAAATAAATATATATATATATATGTCTCGCTCCAGTGATTCCAAGGATCTAAGCCTGAAAGCTGTGTTTCCATGTGTCCTGTTGCATCCCTCTATGTTGGCACCTGCCCCAAGGTACTGAACAGTTAGAATTCTCCTTAATTTTGTGGGTGTGTTTGTTACGGATCCGCACCAGAATGACCAGAGAGTGCTTCTACCAGGGGATCAAAGACATGGTTGCATGTGCTTAACTTTAAGTAGGTAACCTTGAAATTTTTGCTCAGGTTTTTACCAAAGCTGATTTATGCAATCAGACAGCATTCCTATTTAAATAGATTGACTTAATGCTTCAGTTAATAATGTGCAAATGAAGTGTTATTTACTACAACATCTCCCACATGTTGAGTTATACAGGAAGACTTATTAGTAAGTAGGAAATAATTCCCATCACTGGCTTCATTAAAGAAAAAATATATTTCCATTGTGGAGGATAAGTTCAAGAAAGACACAGTCTGCACTTCCACACTGAACCAGATGTTTGCTTCGATAGAAGATAACAGATGAAGCATTCTCTCATTGCTCAACTGCTGCAGAACTGTTGGGTTTGCTCTGGTCATTCAGCTGAAGCAGAAATCACTGAAGAGACTGGAGGTGAAGTTGATCTTTTGATCTGTGGACTAATTTTTGCATGTCCTTTACATAAGGAGAAAGTTTACCTGGTAAAAACAGAAGAGCGAGCTCTCCTCTGTGCTGAGGCATGTTAATATCCCAGGGAGCATTAGAAGAAAGATCTTCCTTCATTAATCGGAGCTCTCTATCCTGCTGTGCTGAGCTCAGATGTCAGATGAGAGAGAAGAAAGATAAAAGGGGATGGTGATCCAATCCAGACAAGGATTTTGGAGAGGTCATATCTCCTTAGTGTTGCCATGGCACTTATTAAGTAAGGATACTTCTAAAAGCTAAAAAAAAAGTAATGAAATCTGGCCAATTTATTGGTTACCAGTAAGTTGCTGGAAATTAGTTTATGGTTGCAAGTTGATTAGCATTTTGGATTCTTGCAATGTGTACAAAACTTTACCGAACAGTCTGATCAAACAATTTTGTGTGACAGTTCTCTTCAACCTGTTTGTTCTGATTGTTGGCTTTTCTTTGCACCCAGTGTTTATTGTTGGTTCAGATTGGATGTCTGAAATTTCTAAAGCAAAACAATCAGTGGTGGATAATGTGAGTACTAAATATCCTTGTTCCCATGTGAGCAGGGGTGAAAGTGTGTTCCCATAAAACATTTTTACAAATAAATCTCTCTTCTTTTCATAAAGTGAATTTTGAAACAGATAGTCAAGCATAGAGCTTTAAAAGAACACACATTTATAAAACATTTCAAATTAACTGGTACCGGGGCTGTCCCAATTCTAGGACTTGGGAGTCTCTTGGGTTGGGTTAAGGATTCTCAGAATGGTGGCTCTGAGTTTATCTTAGTTGTCCTGCCTACCCGCACTTTTAAATCTTACTAATTCTCTCAGGCAAAAGCCAACGTGATTTGCACTGTAATATTCTTTAGGGAATGGGATGAGGGGAAGCTCACACATTGTAAAAGAATCTGAGCTAAGATGATTACCATGTAAGACAAAAAGGGTGCCTGTTGAGTTATGTGTTCTTCCTCACAAAACGGGAGTACAAGCTATAGAGATTTATATACGTTTTAATTATTCATTTCAGTTGTGTATGTGTCTGTGTCCCTATGGGTAGCGTCTATAAATATTCTTTAGTTTTTCTGCACCTCCGGTATTATTTATTCTGAGAGCACTGCCTATGCTCAACTCAGTGTACATCAGATCAGGTTTTGGACTGTACTACCTCACGCTGCCTTAAGAAGGCTAGATTAATTAAACTGCAAAGTTACATTGTCCTTTAAGCTATTTCAAAGACACGAAAATTTGAAACTTCACTTTGTATTTCTAGATGCAAAACAAATCTTAGCTTATACTTGTAACACAAAAAGGTAACTCCAGTTGCTTAATTATGTATTATGCCAATTAAAGGACTCTGCTTTGAAAATTATATTCAGTTCTGAATTATGCACTCTGAAAGTATAGAAGCAGAAGTCCTGCTTCTGTATTTATGCTTTTATGGCAATACTAACATACTGAAAGAATCCAAGCATACAGGTGATGTGGTTAACAATTGTAAGTACAAGAAAGTTTTGTGAATAGGAAAGGGTGTGGGGATTTTGGGGTGGGTCTCTCTTTCTTGGTGAGATGAAGTAGAGGGAAGTAATACAGCCTTTCAGGTTAGGAGATCCAGACACAGTTGTTCTAGGCGGAAGTAAAAGGAAAAGCCTCTGAAGAGTACATGACTTTTTTCATGCTTAAAACTGCATATTGGCCTACTTAAATATCTCTCATTGGGACTGATGGATTCAATGGGCAAGGAACTACACTGAATGAATAGTGGAAAACAGAATTGCATGGAATATAGATGCTGGTATAAATTTAAAAGCTTTGAAATAGTCAGATTTTATGGAAGTACAGTATTTGGCAGGTACTTAAAGGCTATAGAGGGAAAGTCATCCTGTGTTTATCCTACTTCTCGTACCTTTTTTCCTTAGGTTTGTCTAACAGCCATTGTTGGAGACCAAATAGTGGGCTAGATAGGCTTGTAATCCAAATCCCAGGGATATCACCTGATTGATTGTGACTCTAATGTAGATCCTTATATTGAGAAAGACAGAGGATTTAAAAGATCTTTGGTTTTATTTATTTTGAACCTTGATGGAAATCTTATTGAAGCGTATAGGAAGTATCCTTTGACTTAGTGGATCTAATTGTTTCAGTTCTGTGGAAGAAATAAAGATTCCAAGTTAACTAGCAGAGTTTAACAAGCAATCAGAAAGAAAACCAAAACCAAACAAATAAAAAACCAAACAACAATCACCTTCTCTTGGTTCCATTTTCCTTTTTTACTCATTACTTTTGTTCACACACGTTGAGATGTATTTGTTCATAGTCACTTGCCGAGTAGCTCTAGCTTGGAGTTGCTTTTTGCAGGTCTTCCAAACCTCCATCAAGCTGCCTGGTTCCAGCTTTGTGTCAGAAACGTATGGCCATCAGTTTTCTGATGGGTCTGGGTTAGCTTTCAGATCTCTGGACCAGATGTGTGGCCCCATCTTTGTACTGAGAGCACCAATGGTGTACCAAAGGGAGATAACTCAGGACTTGAATTATTTCACATAATCTCTCTTCTAATCCTCTGTTAGTAACTGGTGGTGTACAGAGGATACTGAACTAGGATAGAGATTCAATATGAAAATGATTAGCTGTGTGAATGTCTCTCACGCCTTGGGAGGGTTCAGTGGTGGTAGAAATACATTTTTCCACCCTACTGAATTCTACAATTGACCTGGTTATGATGAATTATCCATTTCTTTTGAAAGCTCAAGTGCAATTGATTGGAATCAATTGTGCTATTGAACAGTGTAAATAATGCCATGTATCCAAATTAAATATAATTTCTACGGTTTGATTTCTCATTTAAAATTTAATAACAAAAGCAAATTCAGAGGAGGAGGAGAAAATCCCAGGTTTTGATGTGCATTGCTGTGGCAACAGCTAAGCTATATATCGTGACTTCTTCTGCAAGAGCAGGACGTGCTTGAAGCCAATGTCATTTCTCCATGTCTGGCCCCCAGCTTTGCCATACCAAGTGCTTTCAGGCTGAACGCTTGCACCAGCCCCTCTGCAAGGCTGGGCACATGCAGGGCAGCTTCTCTGACAGAGAGTCTGCTTCTAGCTGACTTGCATTGAGCAGCAGGGGTTGGCTGAGCCCCTGCTTGCTGCCCCTGGTGAAACTTTGCCTAAGGGAGCTGGGCATGGATGGCAGCATGCCACCCAGGGGGCCAGGGACTGCCCCCAGCCAGGCACAGCTGGTTCTGGCCAGCTCTTGCACCACAGTGAAGGGTCTGGTGAGTGCCAAAACTGGAGCTTGGGGGTCAGGGACTGTGTGGAACTTCTGTGTAGACGTGTTTGAGAGAGCAGCAGCTGATGGCAGCAAGGATATGTGGAAAGGGGCATTGTGGGGATGTGTCTGCAGATGCAGTTGTGGGATTGGGTGCCCCTGAGGGACTGTGGGCTGCAGGTGGCCCACACTGGGAAAGAGGAGAAATGAGAAGCAAAGAGTAATGGAGGAAAGCCAGGGGCACAGAGGAGAGGCAATCAGAAAACGAACCCAAACCTCCTGTGCCACTCATTGCCACATCCAAGGGCTGAGTGCAGTGCAGGGCAAAACTGAGGTGATCTGACACTAGGAGGGTGGGAAGTAGATGAGCTGGACTTGAACTGAGCCTCAGGAAGGAGGAAGAAAGGCATTTCCCCAAGCTTCTTTTTGGTGGTTTGTTGTCTTTTTTTCCCCGATGCCCAAATCTGTAAGCAAAAGTGGGTGCTAATTGGCAATGAGTAAAGCAAAATTCCCTGAGCTGGAGACTGTTTAGCCTGAGGTGCTGGCTTCATTTGGGTTTGGGGAGAATCAGCTCCCTGTGTGCACAGTGACACTTTCCCCACATGAAGGACACCTCCCCTGTCTGCTGGCCAAAACTAACAAGAGTGAAACTGAGAAGAGTGTGAACGCCAGTTGCTCAGTTTCCCAGACTTTGAGGCTCATTGGGCATTTGAGGGCACCCTGTCCCACAGAGGCTGGAGGACGGCATCGCCTGCCGTGACTCCTGGGTGGCTGGGTGCCCGAGTGCCCATCCTGGTTGCTGGTCATCTTGGGGAGCTTTCTGTGAGAGGTACCTGGGATGTTTTGAAAGCCTCAGTTTAAACGGGAGAATTTGGGGTCCTCAGGAGGTGGTTTCCTGGTTTCAAAAGCAGTGTGCTGCTACTATGAGCCCAGACAACTGAACAGTAGGATCTGGGAGGTGCAGCCTGGCAGGGCTGGTGCAGGAGCCCGGGGCTGTGAAATTTTGGAGATGGTCACCGCCAGGTCAGGGGTGCATGTAGGAAGGCTGTCCTGATGTGTCCCAATCCTACGAGTTCTGGTGCCCAGGGACTTGTGCTTGTTTGAAAAAACTTAATGGTAATCGTAGCTTCTGCAGAACACATTAGGCTGAACAAATTGAACAAGCAGCTGGCTTTTCTTCTGTGTTAGGTCACCTGTTCTGATGTTAAATTACAAAAAAAATTTCACCCTTTGATGGAGTGGTAAGAGCCTAATCTTAAAGTAGACAATCCCCATAAATTGTTAGTGTTTGCTAACCAAGCTGTGTAAATTTGTCCTATTTCTTTGATTTCTCACAGAATTTAAACTTTTTCTCTAACTACCTAGAAGTCACTCAAAACTGACAAAATACAGATACTTCTAAAATATAGAAATGCTAAGAAAAATAATTTTTATACTAGTGAAATGCCTGAAATAAATGAGAATAAACTATGCATCTGACTTGCATCCATCCTAGTTCCTATAGCTCTGAAACTAAATTCTAAACCATATATATCTTTTGACAGTGATCACTTAAGAAATCTTCAGATATTTAAAACCTACATGAAATTCTATTTGAGTGGAGTTCCTCTTGGCTACTGCCTGGCAATCCATCTGGACATTTGTTAGCCCTGCTGACTCATGCCTCTGAGGTCCAGCCACAGTGCGAAGATGCTACATCATCATGGACCAGTGCAAGAATGATGCTAGGTCGGATTTAAGTCTGTAGCTGAGATTTGCAAGCAAGATATATGAACTGAAGAAAATCTGCAACTAGGTGGATGTATCTCTAAACAAATTCCAAAATGTACTGAGACTTTTGGAATACAGTGAAGTCATTGTGTCTTCATGTGATCTTATTAAGGGCTTAACTTATACTAAGATGAATGTCTTGACTGCCATGAATTCTGTGGGGAAACAAGTGCTTACATCTTCCTTGTAAATTACTAGTTTAAGCCAAGACAAAGAAACAGAGATTAGATATAAATTTACTTATAGAAATTGGTAAAATGTTTCTGACATTGTCTGACCTGGCAGCCTCTTTTTTAGGCTGCTAAATTTTGTGATCAATGTAGCCCATATTAAAAGATGAATAATAAGTAGATCGTCACCTGGGGCATTAGCAAAGTGTGATTTTTTGGGGGGGATTTTGATAGTGACTTTAACAGAGAACATGTTTTCAGTAAACAACTGGTTAGATGTTTAGTGCTTGAAAATTGGATGTAGAAATACTGCTGGTAAAATTTGCCAGTGTCACATAATGTGAAGAAGTAAATGACAGGTACTCATACAAACCAATCCAGAGCAAGTGGATAGAGGGTCTACTTTGAACAGCATGAATTTCATCTCTGCCAAATGTAATGCATGCAACTGAGGGAAAGGACATTGCTCAACTGTGAGATTTGGTAATGTTATTCTAGTCTTCATTAAAACTGAAAGACTTTGGGGACATCATGAGATAAATGGGGTAAGCCCTACAATATGAGGGGTCAATGAGATGCTATTCCAAAACAAGTCGTCAAGGATACATCAATAGAAAACATAAGTATGCTATTTGATGGTGAGAGTAACAGTTTGTGTTGGAAAAAATTGTCTAGAAAGCTCTTGATTCTCCATCCCTTGAAGATTTTAAAGCTTTCTAGAAGAGATGCTGTTATTCAAGCAGAAATTTTGGCATGGGCCTGATTCAGAAATAACTGCACAGGGCTTTGTGTTACAGGGGATGTCAGGAAAAATATCCATAGTGCTGTCTTCAGCACTATGTAACTTCAAACATATGTAAGCCCCAAATTTTACCTCTCTTACGGATTTTTCTTGAAAAAATTTTTGTCTGGCAATCGAAAAAAGCAAATCAAGTAAAAACACACATTCTGCAGAAGTTTTAGTCAAGGATTTATAAACTCACTGTCATTCCAAATTGGAATGAAATACGGAAGACTGGTCTGGGGCAAGTGAAAGAATCATCTGTTTTCTGTTTGCTTTCCTTTATTTTACGTATTTTAAATAAAGTAAATTCAAACCATACTAACTCATTCTGCAAGTGGCAGAACAGACATCCTGGCTTTATTAGAGTTGTGTACAAAGTGTTTTCTAAAATAAAATTTCGACAATGCCTACTGGATATTTTACACAGTCTTTGAGATAGTATGTTGCCATGATTCATACTTCTGTGAGACTAAATATTCCAGGCAGGTCTGCATGTATGTATTTTGCTCAAAACTTCCACAACTATTGAGTCTTGCTCCACACCTTTCTGCTTTCTTAAGGAGAAAATGAAACACTAGCATTCTGTTTAGTTGCAATTAAACCTTGTTTTCTTTTTTCCCCCTCTAGGAAAACGTCAGTGTGCAACTGTACTACTACTTTCAGTGTTGACTTAGGTTGTTCCAATCTGTTTTCATGTATAAGAAGTATAATGTGCTGGATTCTGCAATTAAGGAACCAAACGACTTCGAAAGGCAGTGTCAGTGAGTCAAGTCCAAACTGTATTTATGTTTGGATCACATTGCCAGTGGCTCTCTCCAAGATTAAAACATTGAGCCACAGGGCAATTTTTTACATTCATTACACCAGCTTTATGTTAATGAAAACACAGTAGCATTAATAGATTTCCCCTTAGTTTACACCAGTGCAAATGGAAGGAAAGTCAAATTCCAAGCACTTCAAACAAAAGAATGAAAATCAAATTTATCTTTCTCCACTATAGCTTCAAATGGAGCTATAATGAAGGTTCCGCATGCTGAAGTTTCCATCTGCATCTAATGTGCAAGCTCTTGTTTTACCTGTAGACTACTGCATTTATGACTCTGCTGCAGAACCACTGGTTCACCAAAGTGATTTTTGTGCCTGAAGGTGTGTGGTGGTGTTTCAAAAAGTGCTGTAAGGACCAGGAAAGACAGTGTTTTCTTCCCCGGCATTACTCACAAGATCTCCAGGAAGAATCAAAGAACATGAGTGGCAAACAAAAAAAAAATAATTACAGAAACTTTTTACAGACTTCAGATAAGAAAAGTTCAAAGGACTACATGTGCCTGGCACTATCATGCTTGCACCTACAGATTAGTTAATAAAGTTGATAAAGATATTCCTCCTCTTTAAGTGTAAAACAGGGTTTTTGATGATGGTTTTTGATGCACCTGCAGGCAAGTCGAGATTTGTGGCTATGGATAGAGAAAAGGTTTTGTTCCTTGTCCTCTTTAAAGTCTATGGCTTTCACTGTCAATTGCGTAATGAGCAGGAGTACTACGCCCCATTCAGAGATACAAAGACTACTGGTATGTTGCAGAGCTAGAAAATTTTCTATGTGCAGGAAAACACAGTTCAGAAAGGTAAAAGTAAGGGGGTGATTCAAATCCATGGCAACACTAACATTCCAATCCTTCTAGGTATTGCAGATATATCTGATAGTTATTTTCACTGTGCCAGCACAAAAGTATCACTTGAGCATCAGAATGAGATCAACTTACTTCTGTACACTATCAGAAGCTTTGCCAAAACACTTGTGATGCTTAGATTTAGTTATCACGAAAGTGATCAGAGGGCTGCAATACCACTCCTGTGAAGAAAGGGTGAGAGAGTTGGAGTTGTTCAGCCTGGAGAAGAGACAGCTCCAAGGGGACCTTATTTTGTCTTTTCAATATACAAAGGTGGCTTATGAGAAAGATGAAGAGAGAGTTTTACTGAGGCCTGTAGTGACAGGACAAGAGGCAACAGCTTTAAACTGAAGGAGGACAGATTTAGAGTGGACGTAAAGAAGAAATTTTTTAATAATGAGAGTGGTGTCACAGTGGAACAGCTTGTGCAGACAAATTGTGGATGCCTTGTCATTGAAAGTGTTGAAAGCCAGGTTGGATGGGGCTTTGAGCAACATGGTCTAGTGAAAGATGCCCCTGCCGTGGCAGGGGGAGGGTGGACTGGGTGATCTTTAAAGGTCTCTCCCAACCCAAACTGTTCTATGATTTACACTTATAAAAGGATTTTTCATCTATCTTGGTATTTCCATTTGTAAATTACTTTTTAATGTATTTTGAGGTTCTTTTCTGCAAATGGTATCAAATCTCATCATCACTATAGTGGTTTTGTTCATGAATTATGAAAATATCAGGGGAGACGGGAAACAAACTCTAACTTGACCCTTTTTCCCCCTCTCAGGGTGACAAACAATGTGAGAGGATAAGTCCTTGCCTCTTCAAATTCAAAGGGCATTTTGCCTTGACCTCACTGGACGCGAGTTTTACCTTGAGGAGTGGGGGTAATCCACTGACATACAAATAGTGAAGTGTTTGGGCTTCTGGTTACTGTCGCTAGGAATATATGAGTTTTAATCCACTGTGTGATGTGCATTTGCTAAAAAGCTTTGGGCAGCTGTGAAATCAACTAAAAATTTGAACTCTAATCAAATGATGTATCTGAATCGTGTTTTAAAATCTTAACCTCCCAGCCTCAGTTATGGCATGAAAAGAAACTATTAGTTGTGATTGTTCAGCTACAGTCTTGATCATTCTTTTATTTAGTGTAATATAGGTTAGGAGAAAAGCAAGATCATACAGAGTATATAGGAAAATCCTACCCATGTGATCTTGAAACAGCCTTTGCAATAAGAATAGAATTTTGTGGGTTTAGAGCCTCAGCATTTACTAGGTTAACTCCCTTGATTTACAGTGCTTAAATTGGGCTGGGATCTAGCACAAGTGTCATATGCGTGAGATTTCATTTGTTAGTAAATGTCATTTATTTACAAGCACTCTTTGTAAATCCTGTTGAATTTCCATCATAAATTATTCATTGGAGCTCTATTAATTTTTTTTCCTTTTCACTTTCATAAGAATGCTGGAGACTAGAAGTACCAGAGGGAAATTGGGAAGTGGGTGCATCACATGTGGGCTGTTTTTCTTAGGCTCCGAACTGAACAGTTAATGGGCACAAGCTGCACGAAACAAGCACAGGCGTTTACTGCACTCTACACAAGAGCTGGTAGTCTGCAGTATTTTTAGTCTGGCTGTGGCATTTTTACTACCAAAACAAACTACTGTATCTTGCTTCTAAGTAGAGGCTGGAAGGTTGTCATAGCCTCCAGAAGGGCCCAATCTCTTGCACTTAAGTACATGGCTCAATTTTTCCTTCAATCTTGCTACTTTTGTTAGTACTTTTGTGTCAAGATGTTGGTTTTTCATTGTGATACAAAACCTCTCTTGCAAATGATGATCCAGACCCCATGTCTGACCCTGTGGCATCAGAGCTTATTAGAACACCATGTGCAGTTTAACTAAAACTGAGGGAGAAAAGTTAAAATAAAAAGTGTCTTACACTGAAGTATGTTGTGCTAGACTGCTCATGTCCCTAGAGATGTGTTAAAATCATCTCTGAACATGTACACAGGGCTGCAAAATACTTTCAGTGTCTAATCTGAACAACCGTCTTTCCTGGTGAGTGCTCTCCCTCAGTAATACTGAGGCCCCAGGAGGGTGGGAACATTCAGCTTTGTATAGACACAGAAAGCTGCACAGTTCCTCAGGGCTCTCATCAGAGTCTGGCTACTGGTGCTTGAGGCTAGATCTGATGTGATGCAGCTTGTGTTACCTTGGAAAAGAACCATGTGAGAACAGGCTGTGAGATGCCTTTCTTCTAGCCCTTCTCTCACTCAGGAGCTGTGGCGATGCTCAGCCCCTTGCCCTTTGATCCTTGTCTCAGCTACTTTGCAGCTGTGCCTGGGGCTGACCATGGACTTTGCTGATCTTGACCTGATCTGACTTGTTGACTTCCTGGCTTGACCTCAAACCTGCCTCATCCCTATGTGCTTGCCTCATGAGCTGGACTCTTGGCTGACCCTGCTTAGTGTCACTGACCAGACCCCCTTCTCTGCTCAGCATCCCACACTGCTGTGCTGCTTGTTGATGAGGTGCTGCCCGTGCCCCTCTCACTGTCATCCTCAGCCCCTGGCTCACCTCTCTGTAAAGAGCAGCCCAGTCTTGAATCTCCCTGAAGTGATTGTGCTTGCTTTCTGCTGATGCTCCATTTATTAATGACTCCACATCTAGCCAGAAGGAAGTTATCTGACCTACTACAGCTCTGGTTTGTTCTTTTTTCAAATTTCTTCCAAGAAGAAGACGACAAAGCGACTATGGATTCTGACCTCACGTCTTCCTTACACAGGGATTAAGACACGGCCATGTATATTAGACAACGATCATCCTATTCCTGATTAAATATTCATAATACTAATTGCTTGTTCACATTACAGTACTTCATGCATCTCCCAGCTAAGATTAATGCTTCATTCTGCTAGGCAGTACACAAATAAAAACAACCCAGAGGGGAAAAAAAATACACTTCGGAGAGGGCAGACAGGATACAGAGAAGCAAATAGAGCTGATCAGGGAACAAAATTTTCAGTGTTTAAAAAAAAAAACAAACAGGATTTTGGGGAGAGCAAAAACATTCTTGTGTTGTCTGAAAATGGATGCAGTTTATTATTTATTTGGTTAGGAAAACTATTTGAGTAGTCCTGGCTGAAAACCTGCTGCTGAGCATTTTGGAAGGCCCTCCTGTCACTGCCCCAGTTAGCTGCCTAGTTCTCTGAGGTTCACTGCTGCCCGAATTGCCCAGCCGTTGTGCTGCAGGGTGACATGGGGAGACATACAGCCCTTGTGCTGGTACCTGGGGAGCTCGAGGTGGAGAGAGCTAGCATTTGCTATTGGAAAACTGATCTGCTTTACCTAGCTACGCTAAGCCTATTACAAAAGGCTTTATGGGAAAGTGGCACTAGAAGCAAAAAGATGAAAAAGTGGCAAGGATCCATATTATCACAAGCTCCTGCTTCCTCAAGAACTCTTGCCAAAGAAAGAGGACAGAAGGAACCTTCCCAGTTGCTGTGTGTATGTGCATCTCACCCGAAAGTGGAGTTAGGGTTATTGTGAGACACGGGTGCGTATCAGCTTTCAGTGAGTAGGACGTATGGGTCTGGTAGCCAGGAGAAGCCATTACCGGGTACTGGAACTGCCACCACCAGATAGTATTGCTGAGAACAACAGCATGATATAGTTGCCCTTGGCCATCTGTGTGAAGCTGAAAAAGAACCTCACTATGACTCTGTTGCTGTTTCTAAATCACTGTTCTCTTTTTTTTCCCCTAGATTAAAAATGCCTGAGGATATGAGTGGGGCATTGCAAATGTAGTGCAGCAGCAAATGATAGTTCGGCTTTTACTGGGATACACACTTGTGCGGGATACCTAGTACTGATACTTTGAAGACCAACATTTACTCATCGCTGATCATGCAATGTAGTAATTTATGAGGTTACACTGTGCAGAACTGATGGTACATTATGAATGTATTTATAATCATTTCTCTTGTTCACCTGCCCCATGAATGTGTGAGGCTTTACGAACAAGGTGGAAGTGAAGCCAACTCTGAGGAAATCCATTAGAGACCCTGAATGTATTCAGATCCCACTAGAAGGTGCTAAACCCAGGGAATCCACAGTGAAAACAAGATCCTCTTCAAAAACAGTACAAGGTATGCTGAAATTTAACTAATGTTCTTGAGAAGTTACTTTATAGATGGAGCGTGAGGAAGGCCATGATTGCATCTTTCTTTCCCGTTTAATCTGTTATATGTACTTTAGTTTTCAGATACAGAAATATATTTTTAGGTTTTTTTACAAAAGCCTTTCTATATTTCATGTATAATTCCCTTCTGATTACGTGTGTAGCTGACAGCTCATAATCATCTCAAATGATCTTTAGATGTAAATGGTAAAAATCCACTGAAGTCGATGGAATGCTATCCATTTACACAGTCTGAACACTCTTCCAGCAACCCTTACTCTTTTATTTGCTTTTCTAATGTGTAAGCTGAAAAGAGCAGTAATGTAAACAACCTTTATTTATTGTTGGTTCCATTTTGTTATAGTTCTGTTAGTTACAACAATACTATACTGTTGCACAGTATTTATTCAGAATGGGAAGGATTATGTAATCAAAACAACCTTTTAAAGAATTTTGTTCTCTACAGATTCCTCCCAGGATTGGGAAACTAACTAGCTGTGAAATCACATATTCAGAAAAATAGATCAGAGTTTGTGGCTTGATGATGCAATAAATCTAGCTGAAGGCTTACAGTTAGCAGTTAAAAACATCCCAAAAATCTCAACCACGGGACCCAAAACATTGAATTGGCGTTAATTCAAGTTATTAATTAAAATTAATTCTTTCTCTTTTTTTAAGTTACGTGTATAGTTTAGCTCTGTATGAGGCCAAGTATGGCCTGCCTTCCCATAAGTTTCGAAAATCTAGAATAAAAATAGAAAGTTGTCCTAAGCTGTACCATATTTTCATTATTTCAACAGAATAGCATTCAGATGCCTAGTGTACTTGGTCACTAACAATTGATAGTTCAAAGCAAGATAGAAACTTTGTAGCTGCATTCTCCTCTGGACTTTTTGCCTCCAAACTTTAAGGGGAAAGAGGGATTCACTTGAACTTAGATCTGAACTGCTTTTGTCTTTGAACGCTAGCAAAATCAGATTGATGTGGAAAATCAGAGCCATAGCATTGTTTGCTTGCTTTAACGTTTTGACTGATAGCAATGGGATTCTTTAAATGTGGTGGTTGTGAGACTAGATTGCTGGAAACTGAAAAAGCCGAATTATGTTGCACTGATTTGGGAGGATTAGAGGAACACTATTAGACTGCTTTTTAGATCAGTCTACATGAAAACAAACAAACTCCAGTATAAGAATGGTAGAAATTTGAGTGCTTAGCTGCTAGGGTTGTTCTGACAAGCACCTCCAAAAACTGATAAAACTTTAGCTCTTCAGAAAGGATAGAATTGCCTTCCAGGGACATTTGAATGGATTGGAGCCTTCAGAGGACCAAACTTAACTACAGATCAGTGTCCTGGGTTAAGCAGAGACAGAGTTAACTTTCTTCATAATAGCTAGCAAGAGGCTGTGTTTTGGATTTGTGCTCAAAAGAAAGCTGATAAAAAGTGATGTTTACGCCGCTGACAAGGTCGGCAAACCAAAGAAGCTGGAAGGGAGCACAGCCCCAGTTACTAGCCCAGGATTTGATCTTAGATTCAGGATTGAGACCCAGAGTGGCCAATAATCTATTCTATAACATACATGTCATGCCCAGTATATAGGTAAAGACCCTCTGGAAGATTGTCCCTTTGTTTCTGGATCTCTTTTGGCTCTGGGTCATCTCGCTCCAGGTGGTCACTCTCCCAAGGCCTTCCCCCCCACACTCCGGTCAGCTCTCAGTCTGGGACACTCGGACTGTTATCTCCATTCCGTGACTACCGTTTCGGGACTCTCCCTGCTCCGGGATCGTTAGCCGGGAACAGGCTGAGTCTTGGTCATTGGGTGGGGGGGCAGTACGACTGTGTATCACTCATTTGTATATTTGTATATAGTATTATTTTCCATATTATTGTAGTTTAGTTATTACATTGTCCTTATCTCAACCCATGAGTCCTTTTTTCCCCTTTACACCTTTAGTCCTCTCTCCTGTCCTCAGATGGGGGGGAATTGCATGAGCGGGTGTGTGGTTTGGCCCCCAGCCAAGGCCTAACCCATCACCATCAGACCTGCCTGAAAATTCATTTTCTTCTTGCAGTAGAAAAATATGATGCAACAATAATAAAAATTGTTAGAATAATCAGTGGTGTTAACATTTTAAGTGTTACGCTGCCAAACTCCTGAAGTGACTTAGATTTGTTGATACCTAACACACACTGACAGATAAGAATTACCTACAAAACATACTTGTGCTTGCAATTTGCTTCTAGAATGGATTTTAGTAGAAGGAGCATGACAGATCATCTTACAAAACAGTTGAGTGCTTGGATTGCTGCTGAGTGAGTGGATAGATGATATTCAGTTTCTTTGTCATTGTGAGCTTGTTCAAGCCCCTGTTTCCTACAAGAACCATGAGAAGTGGGGAAGTCAAGTTTTGGAGTGGGGGCACTGTCTGTGATCCAGATAACATGGAGCTGTTTTGCTCAAGGACCTTCCATGGAGGAGTGGGAAGAAGGACAATTCTGAGGCTAAACAGTGGTTACAACATATTTTCAGGAAGGAGAACTTGTGGAGCCTGAACATCTTCAAGCTAATCTAAGCTAGAAAGCCAGGGTCTCCCACTTACAAATGCCTTTCTCAAGTCCTTGGCACAGGTGAGCCTCAGCATGACTTGCTTCAATAACTTCACCTGAGGAGCTGGGTCTCCTCTCTGTTCTGCATAGAAGAGTATGCTCTCCATGCACAGGAGCCAGAAAGCAGCCCCAAAATTCTTTCTTCAAGATTGCCCCAATTAGTTGTCTGGGGTGATCTTTATGCAGCCTTCTCCAGGATATCCAGAAAAATCTAGGCAGCGACTTCCTATTCAATATACTTCGCTTGAGACTAGCCTACTCCCTCGCCAATTAAACCTGTGAAGAGTGGTGCATTCTGTCTTCCCACATCCCTGCGTAATCTTATTCCAAATACCACTCAAGATATCTGTTCAAGCAGAAAACTTCTCAAAGACCAGTGAGATGTGTTGGGGTTCTTTTTCTCCAAACAGCTTGAATGAATCTTCTACGGTTACTCTCACTGACTGACAATGTATGCCTACATCTCAAAATCTGTGATGACTGATAACTGAGCATAAAAATTGAATTTCAGTAGTATCCTTCTCCCTTTTGCAAATTTTGCTTTTTAGAAACTTCAGACCTACTCTGTAACATAAACTTCATGCTTGAAAACAATCTTCAAAATCATGTGTGCAATTCAGTACTTATAAAGAACTGACATTGCTTTTAGAAGATTAGTCAGGAGATAGTGCCTGAAAGCACTGTGCAATCTTTGGATGTTTATGGTCTTTGGGGAAGTGCAGGCTGAGTAGATTGTTCTTGGGTTTAAAGGCATAGTGGAGACAGATTATTTTTTTTTTTGCCTTCTTTCATATCTATTTTTTTCTGGTTTAAACACGTTCTTATGTGTAAGAATTTTCATTAAGTCTAATAGGACATTATCCAAACAGGTACCATACCAGAAGTGGCCATGATTCCAGCTACTTGAAGTGTCAATTGCTAATATTCAGATTGTTGCAAATTAACCTTTTTATTAATAATTCTATATGCCATTCTTCACTGTCTGTCAGGCTATCTTAACTCACTTAGGCTTAGCTTTTCCTAGCATGCTTCATGGAAACTGCCTTATTAAATCTGCAGTCTTAATATGCCTGTTCAGCACTGGACTGTTCCAGAAATCTCTCTTGTCTGTCATCTGATAAATACTTTCTGTCTTTGTGTTGAGGTTTACTTGGCTTGTGTTGTTTCTCCCCTCACTATCCCTTGTGGCATCTGTCTTTTCTAATTCCCAAGGGAGCTGAATCTTCTCAGAAAGACATTGAGTCAGGTACTTAAGGTCTGTTTGTATCACTGAGGATAAAGTGTAGAGATGGCAGGTGAGCCTGCAAGGATGGGATGTTAGTGCTGTGGCAGTCTTGCGCATCAGGAAATCAGGTGATCTCTTTTCTGTCTCACTCTCCCAGAGGTTTCTTCCAAAACCTCCTTCAAATAAGTTGCCTTTGTAGTGTTTTGTCTGTAAAATGAGTGGGAATACTTGTCTGCCATGGTAGGAGGTGAGTGTGGGAAGGGAAGAGTAGAGATACGTGGTCAAATAAGCTTTGCTACTATTGTGGTAATACATGGAAATCCCAGTCAAGCCTGCAAACCCATGCTGGAAGGCATTATATAAATGCTCAGTGAGAGACAGTAAAAAGCTTAAAGTCCAACTGCGTCAAACGAAAACAGAGAACGGAAAGAGGCAGGAAGATTTGAAGGTGATGCTGTTGGATAGGAGTTGTTATGGAGCTGGAAAATGTTATTTATCCCTTAAGATTATTAGTAGATAATGGTATAATGCAAGGGAAAGGTTTCTCAAAAGTAATTTGGTTTAAAACCTATAAAATGAAAATGGATTTAACTTTTTTGAAGAAAAATGTGTGCTTTCTCTTTTTATGATAACGTGGTGCACCATAAAATTTTCATTCGCTTCCAAGTAATAATTGCTAAAGCTTTAATCCTTGTTTCTTATCTGAATTGCCAAATCTCTGGACGAAAATACAAGTTATTACTGAGTAGTTTGAAAACAGGTTAGAATAGGCTGCTTCTTTGCCTGGTTTTCGGATGAGTTCTGTGGTTTTGTTGTGGTAGTAATTATAGGTTTTCTTAATTCAGATTTTGCTATCTACCAATAGGTCCCATTTAATTATAAAATATGCAATTAATGACTAATGGGCTCATGGCTACATGAGCTTGGAGATATTGAAACGAGATTTCTCTAGTGGAAAGATATATTCTCAACATGTGGTCTGAGCTTTGGATTTTGCGTTACTGAAAACAGATTATCTCTAAGGTTAACAAAGTGTGAATGTTAAGATGTTTTGAGGCTGATTTCAAATGATGTACTTAACATGTGAGAAGCTGTACATTTTGTCAGTCTTCTAAATAAAGCACAAGTGATAACAAAACTATAGGTGTCTCTCTCCCAGCAGAGCTTGTCACTTATATTAGCTAACTCAGTAGAACTGATAAGGAAAATGCATCCTACTTTTACCAAAGCAGGAGTTCAGAAATCACTTCTATGAATTAGTGTCTGAAGGGTCGAGCCATAATTTTGTTGCCTGCAGCATGCACTTTGGATGTCATAATAGACATAATAGAAATATCCCATGAAATCATGAAAGATTTGTTAGCGTGTCTGATCTTGATATGTAGAGATTCCTCGTTGTGCTATGAAAGATTCATCATTTTAAGGTTTCCTGAACTCCTTGATTGTGTCATGCATATTGCTGAGCTCTGGCTCGCATACCTGTCTTCCCATGCCATGGAAAGCATAGTTTGAGAAGAAAGGATGTCTTTGAGTGCTGTCACATTGTGGAGTGACACTTGGACAGGACAATTCCATGGTCAGCAGAGCTCAGAATGGTTCCTGTGTTCCCCAGCTAAGTCAGAGCTGTAGTTTCCTGGATGGACTAAGCTGACTCAGAACCTGTTAGAGTTATAACCTCAGTGTGGGAAAGTGATTTCTGCTCCCAGTTTTGCATTTGTGGCCTGTTGGGGGGTAGTATTGAAAAGCTGTCTGCTTCAGTCATGGTCAGGAAACCTTCATTTTCCCAACTTAAAAAAATACACTCCATGAACCATGGAGTGTGTCTTATTCTCTTCAGTAAGGTTTGAGATTAATTTTGTTAAGCAATGTATAGGCTTCTTTTTAGGTACTCTGAGAAGTTTATAATTTTCTGCTGCCTCTCGGTAGCAGAATTTAAGAGATCTGAAATCACAGAACACGAGTGAGCAGTTTCTATGAAATGCCTGAGATACTCTACAGTGCTAAAAATAAGGGGACTTTATATAGATGGGGTTTTAATACTCTTCATAGGCAGACTCTTATAGATTTTTATAAATCCTATAGGGAGTAAGCATTTTTATGTTCTCATGAACCATTTAGGAGTGTGCCTGATACTTTCCGTATTATAGTGACCCCATTAACATCATGTTTATGCACAAAATGCTGTAAAAACAGACGTACTGATATGTTTTGTCTTCTTTCAGCCAATGTAACTAATCTAAGTGAATACTTCTGGGTTGGGCATGCAAAGTTAATCTATAGGTAAGAATTCTGAGAATTGGTGTGCTCTTCTTGGAACCAGCATTCACCTTGTTGCATGATAAAAATGTGTCTAAATAAGAAATATCCTATATAGAAAAAAAAAAAGAAATTAGTATCAAGGGAAAGAAATGTAGTATATGTATCTGATTTATTTGCCTTCAGGATGATTACTGAAGATGTCAGCCAAACAAATATGTAGCAGAAATAGTCTGTAGTTTTTGTTTTTATTTTTCTCCCACCAGAAACTTTAAGGTGATCCTCCTGTGATTAAATTCTATTTCTGTTTCAGGCTATAGTGATGTACTTTATTTCCACCGATAGAAATGCATTCCTGCACACCTGCTGATGTCTTTAGGGACCCTGGGAGGTCTATCTGTAGGTGTCTGTTTATATTGCTGGACCTTGGTTAATCAGAGGTCACTTCACTGTTTTGGAGATTTAACCTTTAATGTCATCTCTCAGCTGCCTTGCCTCTATGGAAGCAATCACCAGATGCCTGCCCAGTGCTTAACCTACCAGTAGAGATTCACCTGCAGAGATATTATCCTTCATAGTACCAAATCTGCTTGCTACTTCAGTCCACTCAGTTTCTCTCCCAGCCCTCTAGTCCTGTATCATAGGAATGTATTTAAAAAAAAAATCTTGGTTACCTTTGAAAGAGAAGAAAAAATGCTGCGAGAAAAACTTGCCATCACTTATAGATCCCTAAAAGGCAGGATGGCTTTAAGGTCTCTGGACAATAAGGCTTCTGGAACTGTTCAAAGTAGTTTTGGAACAAACCTCTTCTAAAAACAAACCAACAAAAGAGAAAAAAAATCCCACAACAACAACCTGAAGAAGCAGAGAAGAAAGCTTAAATAAATAAATATGTATGATCATTATGACAAGGGTGTCTAGCGAGCATATTTGGCTTTCATTTATCTTTGAGACTAGCCAGATCAGTTTTCAGCAAATACTGTGTGGCTACTCATTTTGCAAGGGCTCGTGTGTTAGTAACACCAAAGCGTCATTCAGCTTTTTTCCAGGCATAGTTTTTGATTGTGCTGTGGCTTATATGTCCACAAGTAAGAACCAGAATGAGGCCACCACGTTTGTGTACAAAAGACTGAAACTGCATGTAAAACGGAATCCCTCAAGGATCTAATCTGTTTTCTTTTTTTAGTGTTCGTAACCTTGCCATTTAAACTGGCAGATACTTTTAGCCTTTGCCTGGCTTCAGAGAAGCGCTACCTCTCCTGTTCTCAAATCTGACGGATGTTTGGGAAGAGTCTTCATAAAGCTGGTATCTAATATTCTGAAGACAAATTGTGTTATATTTGCCAACCATCTTCCTGCTAATTCCTGCAACTGTTTGTACTCAAACAAAGCATTTGTACTTTTACTATTTTAAAGCTGACTTTGAGTATTTTTCTCCCACTCTAAAAAGTTTGAAAAGAGCTCTTCTGCCCAGAGAAGGAAGAAGTGTGGTTGTACTGCCTTGATTGAAGTGTATCCGTTGCTTCTGGGAACAGAGTCATTAAATCTCCTGGGTTTTTAAGTGTTGATCCATGGTGGTGGTTTGCAGGCAGCAAAAGACAGGAGGGAAAAAAAAAATAATAATTTGCCGTAAATCAGTCTCTGTCAGAAAAATCTGAATTCACAATGAATATACAAAGCTGAGGTCAGATAGTTTAGCTTTGATAACAAAAGTCCATTTTTACATGCTAATTAACCCCCCAAGTTAATGCTTTTAAAAAAAATTTAAATCTCTAATCATTTCACTTTGAAGTTCCATTTTTCTATTAAAGAAAAAGAAAAGGAAACTATGCAGCCTCTTGCATTTGTCTGGAAGGGACCAAACAGCTGATTAAAAGAATGAACTCTAAGCGTAAAGGGAAAATTTAATGACATCTCATGAACAATTAAAAAGACCATTTGCATTCTTCTAAGTCTGTTGAAAAAATAAAAAAAGGCAAGGAAGGTTTGGCTATAATCACACGCTGTGAAGAGACAGAAAAAAGAAAATGCTTTTCATGATTCCTCCTGAACTCTTTGGTAGCACCACAGGATGCTTATTAGCATGCACATTGCTGTGACCTGGTTTACTACATCTTTGCATTTACTCAGGTGTTTAAACAGGTGTACAAATCTGTATATTTTTTTCTTTCTCAAGACTCTGATAATATGGACAAGTTGTGCAGTTTGTACATCTGTTCTTTCTATAGGTATTTTCTGTCTCCTTGGATGCAGCAGGTGGCTTTAGAAGATCTTGTTCAGATTGATTTATAAGCCTTTTCAAAGAGAGCAGAAAAGTTTGAGTTGTCAGTCTTCAAGAAAAATTTCCCTCCTTTTCCATTGGGTGAATGTGCATTCTTAATATGCAGGGCATTTGGTGCATCCCTCAAACCTCAAAATTTATGAGGCGTCCATTGGTGCTATGTTGTAGCCACCAATAACATCTGTGGCATGACTGAGATTCCATATTAATTTTCCTCTTTAACTATCCCCATCTGTAACGGTGTTATCTAATGTAGAAATGTCTTGGAGGGTAAGTAACAGGTCATGCAACCCATGTTATAGCTGTAAAGGCCAAATATACAGCTGGGAAAAGCTGCAAGTATCTACACAAGGTATGAATATGTATCATAAAATTGAAAAAATACCTAATATTTCTACAATAATCTCTTAAGTGCCTTTATGTCTAATCTTGCTGAGCTCTACCAGTGATAACAACCAGTGCTGGAGAGATGTAAGGGAGCTCAGAGCCTTGGGAGGTTCTTCTGGGAATCTTGTTTTTCTCTGAAGGCTCACTCTCACACAGTTCACTGAGCATCTTTCTGTGGCTCTTTTCGGGAGCAATTTGTTTTGCAGAGTCAGACTTTCCCTGTGAGACCACAGCCCTCCACTTTTTAGTCACTTACCAAGTAAGTTAACAGAAACAGCTACCAGAAGATTACAGAAAGACTGTGTTATGACAATACATAGGGTGTTGACTCTGATCAGATACAATTCAGATTTGGCGTGATTTGGGAGGATAAACTTGTCCTTCTTCATTACCTCCAGAACAATTTCTAGGTATCGCATTGTGACACCTTTCTTTTTCTTCTTTTTTTTTTGGTGTATTTTTTCTTTTGGCATATTTTTTTCTTTTGGCTTTAAAAAGGAAAATAACTGACAAGCAACTTGTAATTCTTATACAAGCAAGCAGGGAAGGAACAAGAGCAGCCTTCAAGGGATTAGAAGTGTCGAACTGTGTAACTCTAGCTGGTGCTGATCTAATTGATGCTGTACTTAGAAGGGGGGGAGAAAACTCTAGCAAATAGCGGTTATTTTGCTTTCAGAAAGAACACTGTCACAGACATCTTTCTACAAATGCCACATCCCTTGCTAACAAGTTGTTCTGGAAGAATCTTCTTGCTGATTTATGTGCCGCCACAGTTCTTTTCCAATCACTGTGAACATCCTGGATTCCTCTTTTATTTATTATGAAAGATTGCTTTGAACATGGACAAGAGAACCAGTTAAAAAGCTCACTTCTAGATCCTGGGAGCACAGGAAATGAATGTCCATCCTGTTCTTCATGTGTTACATTCATATGAAACACTTGAAAAATAGGTTATTTACTGCCTCAGTTGTAGAGTTGCTAATATCTGACTGTTCTGTATGGAGTGGGGGGGTGGGAACACTCATTCTTTTTAACCCACATCACCATTTAAATTTAGCATGAAGCATGTCTGAAATGAGCAATATTCCCTCTACTTTTGTAGAGGAAGAAGAGTGTTTGTAGGTAAGGCATTAAATTGGGAGTCAGGGGACTGAGGGTCAGTTCCTGGTTCTCTTGCAGGGTTTTGTGATTTTAAACAAATCACTTTCCTGCTTGACTGTGGTGCTCTGTCTGAGATAAAATGAATGCTTGGGAGAGGAGGGGGTGGGTACTTCATAGGGACTGGGGGCTGGTGAACAGGTACATGACTGGGAAAAGAGAACTTGTCTGACTGGTTTTTTTACCTGTCAGGAATACGGAAGAAGTTGAAAGTTTTGTACTGAGCTAACACCAGCTGCAGCAGTGGGTAAGAATACCTGTCATGTGGAGATAGGTGGTTTCTTAGAAGATGAGTGTTGTATAGGGCTGTTCACTGTGAACAGCTTCTGAGATGTTTCAGGACAACTTGAAATAGTAGGAATAATTCATATCTGGTTCCAGAGTAGGCAAAAATGTTACATTATTGTTAGTGGTGACACTGTATAACTGGATAAACCCACTATACATCTGTACCTCTGATGCTCATGAAGATATTTACCTTCATATCTGCACCTGGAGAGTACAGTCTTTAGCGAAACAGACACACGTCTCATGCACTAGCAGTGACAGCAGTGGGCTTGATGTCGGAAAACTTTGGAGGAGGTAGCGAAACTTTAGACTTTTATGATTTGGAATGACAAAATCTAACTTTGTTTTGTTCTCTGTTGCCACATGCAATGAGAACTTTTCCTTTTCTGGAATTAATGCTTTCATTGCAAAGGGAAGCCAAGGGGTTTTTAGTCAAGATGTATAGTCAGTATAACTTGTCATTAATAATAAATAACAAGAAAACTTGTTCCTTGTTTAACCCATTCAATCCAGTGAAATGGTCCACTAAACACTTGTGCTATAAAACTCATAGTTATTCATGAAGTAAGTAATTTTTTTTTCCCCTCCTCGCTATAGAACATATGCACTTCTGCTTCTGGTTGCTTTGTTACAGTTCTTGAAGGAGGATTCCTGCTGCTATATGAATGTCAACTTTTTCAAACAACAGGAAGATTAAGTAAAATGCTGTACAGGTAATTATAACAAGGCTGTTGGCAGCCTGCAAAACAGTGTAAATGACACAACTAATTTTGATGTTAAGACATAATGTATATGGCAAGTTTTACCTGTAGCTGTACTTCATACAAGCTACTCTGTCTCCAGAGGCATGCGATACATATCACTTTGACCATGAGTCAACTATAAACTCAGCATAGCTGTTTTACGCAATGTCACTAGAGTGTAAGGAGCTTCCCTGTGACATTCATCTCAATTGCAATTAATTGTGTCACTTATTGGAGATCTTGTCTCATGGCATAGATGATTTTTTTTTTGTTCAGATCAGATGCTTTTTATCTGATCCACTGCTGTGAATTTTCTCTGCTAAGAAAAATAACTAAATAATATACTATATCTCATGGTCTGGAGAGAATTTTTGACAGCTTTTATGTACTTATCCTTGTGAGATTGATCAGATTCTGGTTATGCATATGCTCAGTGACTCCATCCTGATATGCCCTTGACTTTCTCAAAAGTAATATTGCAGCCATCCTGCTTTGAAAAATAAAGCAACATCAACAAAGCATAATAATGTGGTAAAAATCGCCACCGTGAGTGCTTTGTTTGCCCTGATCTATTCTTCCACACAGAAACTCTTTCAGGGTAATTAATTAACTGTCACAGAGGCAAAGCAGCTAATGAAGCTTTCTTTACTAGCCTTGCCCCACTGACTAGTTACTGAAGAACCAACAAGTAGTGACAAGGATAAACTGAATTATGGGGAAGCATCCACTGTGCATCCTTTATAACACTGTCAAAGATAAACCTCTTAAACTTTTTTGCTTATATTAATAGTATCTGGAGGCAAGGAATTGTGCAGTCGTCTTTTAATAGCCTAAAGGCCTTCTTTAAAGTTTCAAAATGCAGATTATTTATTTAAAAATGCAAGCAGATTACACATTGGAGAAGAACAGATATTTTAGGGGTTGCTTTTTTTGCTTTCACCTTGAATTCCATGGAAAAAACAAGCTGTTTCTCTTCTAGCCCACAGAGCATCACCTCGGATGTGCAGAGTGGATCACTGTTTTGTATATGGCGTAGCCAGTTATATCTGTGCAAATTTCCTTTAAAATATTGCTGTTGTTCAGTGTTTCATACCTGTCAGAATGACTGCAACAAGAGAGGGAAGTCAAATATACAATGCTGTTGCTTTCAGTTAAATCATAGAATGGTTTGGGTTGGAAGGGACCTTAAAGATCTTCGAGTTCCAGCCTCTTCATCTCTCCTGTAGCCCCCTTTAAGTACTGGGAAGCTGCTGTAAGGTCTACCTGGAGCTTTCTCCAGGCTGAACAAGCCCGACTTGCAGCCATGCCTTTGAGAGGAGAGACCTAGATTTACAAGGGCTGGTGTTTCTGGAGCAACAGGATAGTTCTTGCATCCACATCAACACACTAGAGAAGAGAATGTTTCTGCATTTAATGCTAAAAGCTAAGGCTGCTAAGGACTGCTTCTTGTATGTTATTTCATTACCTTGTTTGAGGACAATCTGTCGTCTTTCTCTTAACATCCATGACCATATTTTGGCATCCAGTTAGACTAGGCAGAATAATTAATATTACATTGATCTTGTCAGGGTCATAACTCAGTGACTGCTCTTTTGTTCCAAGGAGACTCTTCGAAAAGATCCTGATGGATCTCCTCCTATCACATGTTCTAGCCAATGCCTATATGGTGCTGTTAGAAGGAATAATGAAGAGAGATTACTGTGTAGTCTGTATTATACAGTTTAGTGATTTACTTAGTGCATAATGGAGGTGAGAGCTTGGGTGAAGGCTACCTACTGACGTTCGAGCTGATTGATTCTATGTTTATGGACTGGGAGAAGATGTTGCAGAGGTGTCTGTATACATGCATTTAATTTGAAGAGATATGCCCTATTATCAATTGTTCAAGCTATTATTCTGCTCCCTGGAGGACAAGGCAATTAATACTTAATAGCTCCCCTTTCTCATAGGCAAAAGGCTGTGGTCTTTTATGTCAGAGGTGAAGGTCTCCACAGAGATCCGTGACACCTCCTGTTAAGAGGGAGAGTAGGATCCACCTAGATCTCTTGTACAATTTTTAACAAGGTGGTAAAACTACATGTCTGTGTAGTTTTAAAAAGTTGTGTCTAAACTCCTGTTTGAAGTTACATTTTCCCCCTCTGGTGATTTTGCTTAGAGAGGAAAACAGCCTGCTGCATCTACTGCTAACTACATTGTTCCTTTCTCTCAGATGGTAGAGCCATGTTGGTATGCCATGACACCATACACATGTGCCATTGGTCTTGGCTCTTACATGTGGTTCTCTCCCTCCATACTTCTCCATTTCCAGCCTTTCCAAAATAAGCACTAGAGTTCCCATTGGGCCTATAAACCCACAATGTCTTGGGCAGGTTTAAAATGAGGCCCTGTCTCTCCTTATCATGACTGAAATTTTCAAAACATCAGTTACTTCTCTTAGCGGTACTGGCTCCAACTTCAAGTTTCAGCAAAAAACCCAGAACAAGCCAAAGCTGAATCTTGGACTCTTACAGTGAGGATGTGTTATTTTCACTCAGCCAGGATACATAAATTATTACAAAGTAAAAGATTTATGAAGAATTTTTAAAGTAGCTTTTAATAAATCTGTCATTCCTTTCATAACTGAATTACTAAAACTCTAGTAGTATTTTGTATTTTACTTACTTTGTATGTATTTATAGCATTAGGTCATCCCAGGGTAATTTCTTAGAAGAAAATAACTTCTTTTTATAAAATCTGGAAAGTTCGATTGAACCACTTTAAGTTGTTAAAATAATTTAAAAATTTAAAGATCATTGATATTCCATGAATAAAAGACAGAAAGGTTAAAAAAATAGCCATTCTTTGATTTAGGTAAATGGAATTAAAATCACAATATGAAGTTCATTTTTCTTTGTTATTCTTTTCTGTGTTGTGAAAGTCCTTTTTTTCCTAGATTGAAGTGCAAGACAGCACGCAAGAGGGAGAGCAAGAACAAAACCCTGTGTTCAAACCTGAAAGGTCATATCTGGCTTTCACACAGTTCTCCATCATAACTTTTTTTTTGAAGAATTAGGTAGCTCTGGGCAGGGAAGAATTACACCTTTAAATTGCATCTGAAACACTCCACAAAATTTATAGGTGGCAAACCAGTACATGAGAATGGAGATCAAGGAAAACAGCAGGTATCATGCTGAAATCCCTGTGCCTTGCAAAAAGTTAAAACTATTTTTGGATGGTTCAAGTCCTCCAGACTTGGATCTTTTGTAATTTTACTATGTGGGCTGTATGTTTGTCCAGACTTCAATAACCAAAGGCCTCCCTAGGATAGGAAAGGGCTAGATGAAAAAGAAACTCAAGGACAGACATTTGGTTCTAAGGTAAAACAAAGCAGTGGAGGGAAAGTGACAGCTGAGAGCTCAAAAACTGCTTGTAAAAGCACCAGAAGGAGGTATTGAGCAGAGCACCCCTGACAGCACCATGTTGACAGAGAGCATCCAACAAGGGGATTTCTGCTGCCTCGGTGCTGCTCGTGTGACTGAGCTGTATTCTCGACTTCAGTTTGGAGCAAGCTGGCAGTGGCCGTCTTTGCACTCATGTTCACTCACGGGGCAGGTTAATTTCTCTTCGTACCTTGTATTTATGATCACCAATTGTCCAGACTGGGACACCAGTTACTATGTGTCACAGCTTCCTGTGAAAAGTCACATAGCTGTATTTCATTTTGATGTGTCAGGACTGGTTCATGGGTTGAGTCAATGAATGGTAATTACCTTGCTCCTTGAGCACAGTTGATTCTAACAAAAAAACAAACCCAAGGCAAGCAAACAAAAAATACCCTTCACTGCTTGCCTTTTTAACAGTCAGGCTACTGGATCTCCAGCAAGAGCACCATTGGACAAAGGCATTCGTTTCTTTTTCAGATGTGTAGTGATAGATGCAAAGGTTAAATCTGCCCCACAAAAGTGACAACCGTTTTCATGTATACTTTTCTAAAGAAGTGGGATGAGAGTCTGTCAGGATGTTTGTTTGAAAAAGAATATACTTCTTTTACATGGAAAAAAACCCATCAAGCAAGTCAGTATTTTTGGATCATAAAGGTATTAGTGACAAAGAAGTTAGAAGGACAGAGAAACACATAATAAGCAACCCAAATTAGAAATCTGAACTACAGCTGTCAAAGTAAACAGCAAGAAAACAAAGCTGTCTGATTGAGTTCAGCCTTCTACACCTCAAATAATTTCTTGTCAACCTTTTCTCCATAAGTTGTGGTAAGAGTGAACTTAAATTATCCCCACTGTCATCAATCTTGTCTTCAGCACCGCATTTAGAAAGATGTACTACCAGTGATCAATTAGAAGACACTACTGCTTTTATAGTGTCATGGCCCATGAAACAATAGTGCCATATGAAGACTACCTTGTCCTTCTTAGTGTCCTTGATACCAAAGACAACTCAGAAGAAAATGGAGTGTAATGTTCTGTACGTGTCTCACTTTCTTTCTCTGTGAATTGAATTAACATAGCCCTGAAAACAGTTGAAAGCAGTTGAAAGCAAGTGTATGCCTTTCTCTGTGACCTATCTAAGTGTACATAACAAGCTGTAAAAGCTGTTTCAGCTTCTTCTCAGTTGGCTGAAGAGCAGCTTCTAATTTGCAACTTATCTAGTAAATTAAATAAAGTGGATCCTTATAGTATACATTGTGGCAAATGCTGGAGCTAAGGAAAAAATAATACTAGAGGTTACTTCAAGGCATAAACTGTCTGCAGGTTTAGCAAATAGGTGCTTCTTTTTGTTTGGAATATATTTTAGTCGTCACTGCTTTTCAGGGTGTAAAAAGGCCCATATCCCTCACCAAGGACTTGCAGCACACGTTGCCCCACTCGACTTTCATGAAACTGCTTCCTGGAGGCTGAAGGCAACTGCATAAATTGTCAGTATGATTCATGCTGCTTATTAACTAAATGCTTCAAGGGTTGCCAGTTGAAGTGGACGCATTTCAGTCAGTAAGTTTATATATATCAGACTCTAGCAAACTAGAGTTGATCTGAGTCATGCATATACATTCACAGATGTGATGATCTAAAGCAAGGTTATTGCCGATGACACAGATGGTAAAGTCTGCAATTGCTCATGAAAAAAGCAAACTTTTAGCAGTATGATTTTAACAAACTGTAGCTACTAGGTTGGATTTTTTTCGCGCTGTCTGAACAGTTCCATTGTTGGGTTTTTGGTTTGTTTCTGACAGTAAGATTAGAATAACTTATCATACCCATAATGAGTTGTCACAGCTACTTCACTGAAAAGATTTAGTGCATATGTGCTTTCCAGAAGCGAATTTTTCGTGCTTATCAAGGTGTTCATTTGTTTCTGTCATAGTTTGCTTAGATGCTGCTGCGTTATAGTTTGCTGAATGCCTCCTTGCTTAGTAGACTCAGAAAAGTAACTTCCTGGTGTTTTGCCTCCACTGAGCGTGCTCCGTCCCCTACTGCTTGCTGGGGACATACTGTCCTCATGCCATGAGGCCTCAGGCCAAGATTTCAAAACGGAACAGGATTCCCCCTGCAGGTGAAAGAAGTAGAGTAAACCAGCACGGTGATTTGGCAAGGTTTTCTGCATAATTTATGTCTGTACCATTTGTTTTCACTGCCAGCTTTCTATGGTGGTGCTATTGAAATAACTGTTAAAAATGCTCCTGCCAGTATATGTTCTTGGCCTTTCAATGTGTAATTTCAGACTATGGCAGTGTTATCATGCTTGGTTTTAGTGAAAACACATTTATCAACAATAAATCTTGCAAGGAGATCACTGGAAGTGGGAATATGTTTTGTCCTACCTTTCAGATGAAAGGGGAAAAAAAAGGAATACGGATAGTCACTGGAAAAAACACAGATGAGACCTTGGAGTCTAGACTGAAATAGTGGTAAGAAAGTGTGGGTAAGTGTACAAGGTGCTAAGTTGGAGGAGAAATTTTCTCTAATGACTCTTTAGAACAAAACTCTGGTCTGAAAGATGGTAATAAAGTAAAGAAATGTTGTAGAAGAGAGGTCTTGGGTCAACCCAAATGACCTGGATCCACCTTGAGCCTTTCATTTTGCTGAGGAAACCGAAGGGAAATTTCTGTATACAGAATGAACTCAGGGGAATCCTTTCTCTTAAATAAATCTGGGTTTCTCACCTCCACCCATGAATGTCTGACAGAAGGGGAGCTAGTTTTATGCAATGTGTGAGTTTACTTATGCATCTATAATGTCTAGCTTAATCTTTAGGGAGAAACTGATTGTGTATTCAGAAACTGTGTGTGTTGCCTCTCTTTATTCCTTTATGAATCTTTTCTCTTGCATATCTAGAAAAGTTTAAACCAGAAAGCTTGTATTTGCAGACAGGGAAAGGACTTGGGTAATGTGAAAGAAGGAGCTTTAAGAAGGAGGAGTTGTTCAGGCTGGAGAAGTCTCCAGGGAGACCTTATGGCAGGTTTTCAATACTTAAAGGGGACTTACAAGAAAGATGGGGACAAACTTTTTAGTAGGGCCTGTAACGATAGGCCAAAGGGTAGTGGTTTAAAACTAAAAGAGGGTAGATTCAGACTAGATATAAAGAAGAACTTTTTACTATGAGGATTGTGAAACCCTGAAACAGGTTGCCCAGAGAGGTGGTAGATACCCCATTCCTGGAAAACATTCCTGCTTTTTCAGTGAAAATCATTTGAGAAAACCTGGTTTCATAAAATTAACATTATTTTTCTCTCTTTCTTTTCCTACCCCTGGAAGTAACGGAATTGACACAGTCTGTAATTTGGATATAATGTATGCACATGATTTCAACTCTTGCAAGTAATTTTCTTCTGTTCTTGCAACAGTGGATAATGATCTATGGAGTTCAGCCTGCAAGTTTTGCATAGTGGGTTTTCTTTGCATCTAGCTATTGTTTAAGCTTTTCGTCCAGTGACTTTAAGATGGATGTATCTCGCTGTATGAATCCCATATTTCACCTGAAGTACTTCTTAATTCTAAGGATGCTATGTGCTCTTAATTACCTTGCAGGATGAAAGATATAATACATTTTAATTAATTTTTTTTAAAAAGGTGAAATGAACATCCTAAAACTGCTCTGTGCTTCCACATGTGGCCTCTTGAGGGCAGTAGTCCTTCAGAGTGCTAGAGAATTGAGGCTTGCTTAACTTTTCAGTCAAATCATGCTCCTCATAATAATCATAATTATCCATTGGCAATGCAGAGGGATGTTAGAATTCATTGTGTCATTCAATCAATAAAAATGCTGCACTCAAAATTTTCAAGCCAGTTTGTTCTTAAAAGTGTCACACAAGCATTTCTATTTGTGTTTCATTATGGTATAATCTGTATGACTGGACCATATGTTCAGCTAAAGCTAGGCCTTCTTCTGAAATTCTCCCAACTATACTAGAAATAAGAAAGATTAGAATAAATCTTTTTGTTTCCTTGGAGATTAGGAGATTTCACAGATCTTAGATCTATACAAGTCTGAGGAAGTCTACAGTCTTTCAAAACAATTTATTTTATCTACATTTAGTTCATGAAAAGATATCTTATGTATATTTGCCATATAAATGAAACTTTTTAATCCTCTAGTACTCTTGGCAGACATCTCTCAGGGCAGGCAAATAGGATGGCAGTCTTCAATCGTGTAATGGGACTTCACTGGTTCTTTGAATCTGAGAATTTATAAACATTCTTGTCAGGCAGAGACTTAGAGACTTGATCTTGTGGGTACAAATCTGGTTTGACTTAATTCATAGTCAAAACTGTGGAGTTCTGGTTCCAGCAAGATCTGGAAGGAAAAGAAGGGGAAAGCCCATTCTACTCTTCATATCTTCCCTGTTATGTGAAATAGTTATTGACTAAAGTGCTGGTCTTTAGAGCAGGAATTTCAACCACTAACTTTCCTTTCCAAATGACCAAACTAATCCGTAGGCTACCCTTTCAAGCTTTCCTGTACTCTATGTAATGTGAGATGTTATGAATAATCTTCTGTTTGTTAGAATGTCCTCAACAGGATGGATTGTATGCCATCAACATGTATATCCACTAGATGGTACAGCCAGTCTAGTGGACCTTGAAAGAAGTATGTGTCTTCATCTGCAAGTGGAGAAAGAAATTTTTTCCAGATGTTGCTTCTCCCAAAGAAATGTTCTCATCACAGACCTTTTAAGTAAAACAGTTTTTCTTTTCTCTAGTGTTCTTGCTTTCTTTTGTTTTGAAGTAGTGGCAATCACTGTAGTATCTGTGACAGTCTGATCCGTAAGGCATCTTTCGAGAATGAATTTGGATTAACTCCTTCAGAACATATCGTTTCTTGAGTCTGATTGTTGTGGTTTAACCCAGCAAGAAGCAATGAATACCAAGAAGCCACTTGCTCACCCTCCCCCTTCCTTGGAGAAAGGAGGAGAAAATTAAAAAGGGTAAAGGGAAAAGAAACTTATGGGCTGTGTCCTGGGTTAAGCTGAGACAGCTTCATAATAGCTAGCAAGAGGCTGTGGTTTGGATCTATACTCAGAAGAGAGCTGATAAAAAGTGATGTTTGTGTGGCTGCCAAGGTCTTTCAGCTTCTCTGTCTGCAAACAGGAGAAGCTGGGAGGGAGCACAGTCCCAGTTACTAGCCCAGGATTTGATCTTAGGTTTGGGATTGAGACCCAAACTGGCCAATAGTCTATTCCATAACATACACGTCATGCCCAGTATATAGGTGAGGACCCTCCGGAAGATCAGCCCTTTTTGGTTCCAGATCTCTTTTGCTCCGTGTCATCTCACTCCAGGTGGTCGCTCTCCCAAGGCCTTCCCCCCCCACCCCGGTCAGCTCTCAGTCTGGGACACTCAGACTGTTATCTCTGTTCCATGAGTATGATTTCAGGACTCTCCCTGCTCTGGGATCATTAGCCGGGAACAGGCTGAGCCTTGGTTATTGGGGGGGGGGGGGGGGGGGAG
>WKFP01015237.1:57426-95121 GCA_011057875.1 Pterocles orientalis | reverse complement strand
TCAGCTACGCTTAGTTGTAAGGGCACCAAGGACTGATTTTCCTCAAATGATCCTTTTTGAACAGAGACATTCATTTTCTTGTTGTGCCATGTTATTTCAGCTCTGAAGGAGAGATTCAGATCTTTTTCTGATAAAGTGGTATAGCTGCCCTGAAGCTAATGAAGCTATGCTGAGCGATATCAGTTGGACATTTGGCCAGCAGGAAATTTGTTATTCCAGAGCTCAGTAGAAGAGAAAGATAAACAGAAGAACATAATCTAGGAAAGGAGTGTTTGAAAAGAACAGTTTTAATAATTTGATCTTATAATTTGCTCTGTGATACCAATTATCACACTATTTAAAAAAGCAAAAGGTCTCTCTCAAGTAAATCTTTTTCCCCTGTAGCATTATCTCTGCCTGATCAAATGTGTCTTAAGTCTCTCTGTGAACAAAAGTTGCACACTTTGAAACTCACTTCTTAACACAAATCAGCTTGCTTGTTTTCAGCTTCATAATCTTTTCCACAGCAACAGCCTATCAGGATGTCACAGATAGAAAATGATGACTTATGATGAGTAATAAGCAGCAGATGCAAATGAATCCTTCAGGAGAGGGAGAGAGAAAAATCCTCTTTAGATTGGATCTAACAAAAGGAGCTGAATTCAGCAAGCATGTAATATAAACCCAGTGATGATATTCACAAAGTTTATATGGTCTTAAACTCCCTGCATGATGCAGTGTAACTTGCTGGTCCACCGGATCCCCATCAACAAAGCAGCTGACGGAGTCCTGGAATTTGTCCCAAAAGAACATGAAAGTCTGGCAAAACATTCTTGATGAATGAAACCAATGAAACAAAAGAGAAACATTTTTAAAGAGGGAATTAGGTGGAGTTTAATGTCCATGCACAATGCTAGAGATTTTTACTGGTAGCACCTATGTATAGCAAGCTTTTGTCTCTTCTGTCAGAACTGTCTGCCACCTACTGCTTATTCACAGGGTGTTTTCATAGTTAATAGCAGCATAACTAACAACTAGAGGATATTTCTTGCTGCAGGGATTTTGCGTTGCTGGGAGAATATTTGAGGGACTTAGAGGTTTGGTTTGCTTTTGGTTAGGGCTTTGTCATTGTTTAACCCCAGTCAGCAATATTTCTCACACAGCCGCTCACTCACTCTTCCACCAGTGGGATGGGGGAGAGAATCAGAAGAGTAAAAGTGAGTAAACCCATGGGTTGAGATAAAGACAGTTTAATAAATTAAAGCAAAAGCTGCATGCCCAAGCAAAGCAAAACAAGGAATTCATTCACTGCTTCCCATCAGCAGGCAGGTGTTCAGCCATCTCCAGGAAGCAGGGCTCCATCAGGTGTAATGGTTACTTGGGTAGACAAAGGCCATCACTCCGAATGTCACCCCTTCCTTCTTCTTCCCCCAGCTTTATATGCTGAGTATGATATCATATGGTATGTAATGTCCCTTTGGTCAGCTGGGGTCAGCTGTCCCAGCTGTGTCCCCTGCCCATTTCTTGTGCACCCCCAGCCTACTCTGTGGTGTGAGAAGCAGAAAAGGCCTTGGCTCTGTGTAAGCACTGCTCAGCAGTAACGAAAGCATCCCTGTGTTATCAACACTGTTTTCAGCACAGATCCAAACACAGCCCCGTACTAGCTGCTATGAAGAAAATTAACTCTGCTCCAGCCAAAACCAGCCCAGACTTATATTTTTTAAAATACTCAATATAGATATATTGGGCAACTAGAATTTTCAGCCCTCCCTGAGGCCATGAGTGTTAATGATTAGACTGGGCTCCCTCCAGCCAGGGGCACTTCAGTGGTTTTTAAAATTAATATGTTGTGCTGTTAAAATCTGAGTGTTCATTTGCCTTAGGGATGTACAGAATGTAGCATACTCCCAGAGGCCCTACCAGAGAGGGAGAGATGTATGTGTTTTCAGCAGAATCCATGCTGGTTTTAGGTTTTCAAAGAACTTTGCATACTTGACTATGGCATTAGTCACAGCAGCCCACAGGAGGCAGCAAATAAACATGCAGCT
Source organism: Pterocles orientalis (assembly GCA_011057875.1). Classification (NCBI taxonomy): domain Eukaryota; kingdom Metazoa; phylum Chordata; class Aves; order Pterocliformes; family Pteroclidae; genus Pterocles; species Pterocles orientalis. The sequence continues at coordinate 93,094 of WKFP01015237.1, read as the reverse complement.
TCAAAAGGAAGCAGGGAAAATAGAGAACTTAAACTCAGCCTTCCCCTCTTGCACTCCCTGATTATTTCTCCCTGGCAAGGAGCAACCTGGGGTTTTTTAGGGAGGTGATCTAGTTCAGTGAAACTTTGTACAGGTTACAGTTGAGTGGACCCTTATGATAGAACAAGTATGATTCTTTTTTTTTTTTTTCCCCCTCTTTCAGCTTTTCTTGTTGTCTTTTGCACATCTGTATTAGGAAGAATCAGGAAGAACTGAAGGCTCTTTTATTTCCTCTGGCAACCTAAAGCAGTCGTGTTGGGGACAGTCCCAATTAGTGTCCTTTTGCCTTTGGGAATCATTATTGTTTCTCTTGGACAGTTGAATGTTAATTTTTCTGTATGTGTATAGCATGTTACTTCAGGTATCATTTAAAAGCCTTATTCCTTTGAGAGCTGCAAATGGAGCATTTCCACAGGTGACGAAAGGCTGGTAGGGGAGGAAAGAAAAAAACAAACTTGTTTTTGGCCATCAGTATGCAGTTTTTGGTGTCACTTGGCAGAGGCCAGTGTGTCTGTGCTTTTCAAAGAGAAATCTAGCTTGACCTCTCTCTGGCATTTCTGCTGGAGTAAGCATGCCATGCTGGATGGCCTGCCATTTTTACATACTTCACTGTTCACGTTTTTTATAACAGTTTTACCTCATGGAGGTTGGGAGAGAGACATCCATTTATAAGCTACTGATTTAAGCAGAGTCAGTAGAACATGGTGATACTGGATGGAAAAACTAATGCAGTTATGAGTGATGCCTTTGGAGAGTGAGATGCTTAGGTTGTCAATGTACTATAAAAACAATATGAAATTATGTGTTTTAGTCACAATGGCATTGAATAAGGAAGGCTTCAGTAGAAAAGAGTCAAAACTCAGACATGACTGTATGCATTGTTGGAAGAGCTTTGGGAAAATGGGTAATTCAAAAATAATAATCTCTCCCTGGCTTACATTTTTTACTAAGATACTCCCTAGGGTTTCCTTTCCAAATACCTGCACCATCAGAAGAAGCTGTGGTCCATGGGGTCACATCTAGCTTCTGCAACCCTTCTTTGCCCTAGTCCCGTAAGACATGAGTAGCACTCCTTGTATGCCGACTGAGCTGTCTCACTCTCCCCTTTCACTTAAAAAGTTCTGGTCTATTTAAAACAGTTTCAGGTAGTAGGTCATTGCTTTTGCCCAGGGTTATTGGTGGGACTTGGGAGCCTGCCATGACAATGGTGGGTGAGGGGAAACAGATGAGGGAGCTCTTTAGCAAGCACAAGTGAAGAATGGAGAATCAGTTTGTCCGTGACCACCACAGAAGTGAGAGGAAGGCAATTTCTCAGCTGTGGAGTTCATGAACCTGAAAAAGAGAACCTGGAGGAGGAAGTGCTCTTTAGCATACATTAATTGCATTTCTGTCTTCCCCAGTTATAGAATAAAACTATTAACCACCCCATTTCTGTGTGGTTTAGCTAACTGAGGAAATTTAATAGAACCTCAAGTCACAGGCTTATTTTTTCTTTCTTCCTTTTGGTGTCCTCCAATCTTTTAATCTGCAGTTTATGCCAAAATTGTGCCAGTTTTCACCAGATGAAGGTGTGACTCTGAAGCAGATCATGGAAACCATCATGGGAGATTCATCATTAACTCATGTGGACATGGGATAAAAGCGATGAGGGCATATGAAAGTCAGCAACAGCCCTTGTGGAAGTGGGCAGGCAAAATCCAGAACGACTCCTCAGAAATTATCCTGGGTTTTAAAATGGACTTAAACATAAATAAGGGTGTCTAGTCACTACATTTTATTCTTTTTTAGCCATTTAAAGATTTTAATGGCAGATCTGTCAGTGCGAGTAAATTCCATATGATGTTTGAGTAAGAACAAAGTCTCCTTCATTAGATTCTGTAGGATCTTTCTAGACAGTTAGTGAAACAGTTGACCTTACTATATGAAAAAAAGGCAAGTTATGTTCCAGTACACAATTTTAGGGACCAATTCCGATACATTCACTCCAAATGTCAATTTTAACAGAGTGAGATGATACTCAATGCAAGATACTATTTTCATGTATAACAGCCTCAGACATGTTCCAATGCATTTCTATCAATTTGAAAGATCAGGATTTGGCTTCAGCTTCAAACGTCCAATTAATCTACACAAATGCTAGGATTTAGGCTTGAGGGGAAAGTTAAGAGTTTAGCAGACTGGCTCCTTAGACTGTTATGCTGTAGGTAGTTTGGAACCAATGATTTATTTCTTTTTTAACTGCAGAATAATGTAAATGATCAGTTTACATAATGTAAATAATCAGCTTATACTCTGCTTTTACTTGCTGTTTAAATGCAATGGAAGACCTTAGTTCTTTCCCTTGAATCAGTCCAGAAGTGTCCTAGATCCTGAGTGTTTGTAGCAGTGAGGTAGATACAGTAATATTTTCTAAAACTTTGAAAAAAAAATAAAGCAAGTTTCACATTTCACTAGTTTGAATACAGCAAGATGAATCATGCATCAGTGCTAGCAAAATTGTTAATATGCAGTGTGTTATTCTTTGTTTATCCAAATAAAAAGAATGACCTGAAATCAGGTAAACAAATTACTTCTAACTTGTTTTCCAGAACTAGCAACATATTATTCTTATTGTCAACCGTTTGGAAATTTAAAATACATGTTCAGTGAAAATTTGACAATTTAAGAACATCTGGAAGTACAAATAGATGATATGGTTGATACAGATATCTGTTGACTAAGCTGCATACTTCAATTATTTTTAAGTTTTAAACTGTATGAAGTTCTGCTTAAGGCAGAGCAACTGTTGGAATGAATACATTTACTTTAAATAGGCGCTTAGTAAATGTTAATGAAAACTGTGAAATTTGAAATGAGGCTGGCACAGGCAAGAGTTAATGCACAGAACTGTATTTTTGGATACATTTTTCTTAAAGAATGCATGGATTGATTCCTTTCTATTTATTCCAACATCCAAACCAAGTGAAACTCCAGGGAATTATTAGAGAGACAAATTAAAACAACAGATGGGCTTGTCGTTATGTGCATAAGGACATCTTTTCAAAAAGCCTCCTGACAATTTCAGATATTCCAAGTTATTTTATTTAATTTCAAGTGAAGAATCTTTCTTTTTCTGCAGAGCTGTCAATCTCAGCAAGCCCATAAGAAGATGATTTTAAAACATAATGAAATATATTTTTCCACTTGTCTTTTTTGAAGTACATTGACAATCAGCTTATAAAGTAGGTAGAAAAATACATTCCTTTTTTTAACGGATGCAAAACATGAACTTTCAGATCTTTCGAACCAAGCAGACTGCAATGCTTATACAGAAATTATTTCTTTGCAGTCAAGTACATTGACATGGTCTTTGAAGACAAAATATCAAATTTTCCAGTGGTCTTTCTACTCTTAAAACTAGAAAAAGTGTTTTGGAGGGCAGATGTTAGTCAGATCAAACGTACTTGAATGTCTGTAACCCAGGCAGCTAGCTGGTATAGTATTGGATATGCACCCTAACTGCAATATTGAAAGATAATGAAATAATTTGTGAATTGCAGGGAAATAGAACTGTTATTGCTGTGCCCTTTGATTGTCTGGCCTTCTGCCACTTACTTTCAGCTGTCACTGTTAATCATGAGAGAAGAACAGAGAGGGAAACAAAATCTTTACCAGCTCCTCCTCAGTAACATGACTTAAAGGGATGTACATGCAAGTTTTGAAGCTTTGAGACAGAACTGCTTAAATGTCATGCAGCTTGTATGAAAGAGATGAATCAGAACCATGATTACCACGGAGTAGCGGTCTGTAGCAGGGAAATATGTTTGCCCACCTCAGTGATGGGCACAATGCAAGGATTTAGACAAATGGATAAGTAGTACTAACAAGCCTGTGAAACTGGGAAAAGGCATGTCAAAGCAGGCACAGAGCTCCCATATGAATTGGTTGGATGGGAACTAGTCAGTGTCTGAAAAACATGTTGTTGCAAGAGTCATTGTCCATGCTAAAATGTCCCTCTTTGCTAACCAGGTTATGTCACAGCTGAGCTAAAGCTGGCTTGCATTGCACTGTCATGGACCATGAATCAGTGCTTTCAGATTTGTCTGTGTGTCTTCTTGCACCTCTGCCCACAGGTAAATACTAGTACTGCACACTGAGGATTTCGTTAATTAGCCTTTTACGCAGGGTTGTGCCTCACACAAAGTATACCCATTTCTTCAGGTGGGTCTCCGATTCATGTATGGATAACTACATGTATGCTGACCTTTATGTTCATGAGTAAATCCAGCAAATGTAACAGGCCGGCTTCCCTGTTAACTTCGGGGATGGAGGTTCACAGCTTTGTAATCAGGGTTACAGAAGTGGGAATGCAGATAAACTGGGTCTCTATGAGTATAAATGAGGTCCCTTTCTTTGAGCCTACCCAGAACCGCACTGAGAACCTGGCTCTGGTTCATTAAGAAATACTGCTGATTCCCTATGAGGTGTCCACAAAGGCAACAGGTCCCAGGGCTGCAGAATCACTGGGGGCAAGGGAATGGGGGAAGGAAAAAATTTTCTTTTCGTCTTTTATTTTGTCTAATTTTGCAGTAATGCCTTATATTCAAATGTGAAGAATAGGTTTGGAAAAGGTTATTTATTTATCAAAATTGTCTTATTAAAATCTTTGGGTCTAAGTTTGCTTTATAAGCATCCAATTTAAAGTGCTACATTTGCTTACTGAAGTCACATCTATTAGTTTCCAAGTTTGACTGCTTTTTTTTCAAAACAAATTTTTGAGAAACACAATGAAAAATTACATAGAACAAAATGCAAGAGTGTGAACAAAGCTGTATTTTATTACTAATGGATGCTTCCTCAATTCATGTTTTTAATGCTTTCTCATGAGGTATTAATACTCTGTAGCAAGAAAACATGCCAATGTCCTTTAAGAATTAAATCTTAAATGGGGCTTCAAAAATTAGATGACATATCCAAAAGCTGGATCCATTTACAGCAACACTTAATATTTATAGTTACTTTTAATCTAATGGGCTAGAGCTGTTTTATTTTTATTGTAGATTTTCACAGCCTGGTGGTAACGTAGCTAATTGAGTTTGCAGAGTTAATGCATTGACCCATTCACAAAACGCTTTTCTAAGATTTATAGCTGTCACAATGCAGCAAAAATTTGCTGATTTACTTAAGAAATTTATAGCACAAGAAAATGTAAAATGGTTCAATAGGCGCTTATTACTGTTATCTTTACCTATTCCTTCTCAACACTGAAGTGAAATAGCTGATCAATGTACATCTGCCCAGTTGATTTTTACAGTGTGAACTTAGGAAACCTTATTCTGCAAGCAATACTCCTTTACTTTTCACTTTCCAGCATAACAAATATATGAAATGCTTTGAGCATTCTCTTCTTAAATTCCAATGAATCAAGAGAAATCAGGCTTTTAAATTTCAATATTGCATAATGAAATTATTTTTTTAATGCTTTGGTTATACTTGTATAATCTTATGTCATTTTAGCCCTATATTGATACCGGTATCATCGTCAGTTTTATTTGGATTATGATTTGTGGCGGGTTGGCCCTTGGCTGGGGGCCAAACAGCACACGCCCGCTCACACAGTCCCTGCCCCCACCCAATGATAGGGGAGAGAATTAAAGAGGTAAATGGCAAAGAGGACTCGTGGGTTGAGATAAGGACAATTTAATAACTAAACTACAATAATATTGGAAATAATACTATTTACAAAGATACAATGTGATGCATAGTGATACTGCCCCTCCCCACCTGATGACCAAAGGCCCAGCCCACTCCCAGCCAATGACCCCGAAGGAGGGAGAGAATAGGTGATACACAATTATGCTGCCCCACCCCCAAAAAGGCTCGGCCTGTTGACAATGATACTGCCCCCCCGAAAAGGCTCGGCCTGTTGCCAGCTAATAATTCCCAGAAACCGCACAGACGATTCCCCCCAGAAAGGGGGGGGAAAGGGGGAAAGGGGGTGCACCGCTCCCGGAGGCACTCACGGAACGGAGATAACAGCCCAAGAGTCCCAGCGTCCCAGCCCACGAGCTGACCGAAGCAGGGAAAAAAAAAAAACAGCTAATGATCCTCCTGGAGAGGGAGGATGCCAAAACTCACGGAACGGAGATAAACGAGTGTCCCGGGCCGAGAGCTAACGGCGGCCGTGGAGGGAGGGGGGGGGAAAGGCCTTGGGAGAGCGAACGCAGGAACCCAAAGCGAGATGAATCCGGAGCAAAAGGGAAGTGAAAAGCCAGCTCTCCCGGAAGAGTCCTCTCCTATATACTGGGTATGACGTGCATGGGATGGAATAATTGGTCAGTCTGCTTCTCAATCTTTACCTAAAAGCAAATCCCAAGCTAGAAGCCAGACTCTCTCTCTCTCCCCCCGCCCCGCTCTGTCTATGGAGAGGAGAGAGGCTGAATGTATCTCGTCCTTGAGGACAAATAGCAACATCCTAGCAATAACTATAAATGTTCTTCTCTTATCAATTCTCTCCTGAGCAGGAATCCAAAACATAGCTTCTTGCTAGCTATTTATGAAGAGAAGGGAAAAGGAAAAAAAAGTTAACTCTCCTCTGCTTAACCCACGACATGATTATATTGACACAGAAAGATTTGGGCCATGTTAAGTGTCATTCAGATTCTATGTCTCTGTAACTGTGACATTTGGTTGTTCTTCTATCATTTTGTGAAGTTTGTCCTAAGACCAAAGCCTGTAATGAATTTACATCAAGTCATAGTCTTTAAAAATTATGCAATTGAAAGGCTCCTACAGACTTCAGTAGGTGTTTACATTGGTCCCTTTGCAGCAATATGCTTTCAGAATTATTCTTTGAATTAAATTTGTTTTGAAGTTGATTGCATTCCCATTCCAGCAATGCCAAAAAAACCCGCTAAAGCTCACCCTCTCATTACAACTTCTGGAAGTTTTACTGTTAATGGGATCATGATTTGACGCCTTGCATATGAATAAATTTTTGCATGCTTTGATTAAAAGAGCTGTGCTGTTTGTGACTTTTGAGTCAGTTTGAGTCAGGCTAAGAGCCTTTTAATATTTGCTTTTTAAGTGTGCTGAGTAGCAGATATTTCTTGTCTAGCCTCTCCTGTTTGAGAGAACATCTTGATCTTTGTGTTCCAGAGCAATTTTCTGTCTTACTGAATTAAACTCTTCTTGAGAAATTATTGATCATCTCCAGTTCCCAGTGTCCTCTGACGCAAAAAAAATGACCAGATCAGAGGTCAGAGATATGAGAGTCCTATCCCGCTATTTTACTGAAATAATCAGTAAATTAGCAGGATTAATTGTATTAAGATACCTAGGAAGATTAGTAAAGCTGGAAAACAGGTTGTTTTTCTGGATCAATGCATACAGAGGACTGTGCTTGGGAATGAAGAATTCTGAGATTTCCTTTTCAAGGATGGTGAAACTTTAAGCAGTGATTGCAAAGACACTCTAGATTTTTTTTTTTTTTTTTTTTTTTTTTTTTTTTTGTGCTGGAGAGACCAAGGAGAGGGACGGAAGTCTAGGACTGTTTGATCACAGGAGTTTAAAAGCTGCCTGTAAACTTTATTTTGATGGTCGAGTAGAACTACCTCAGCAAGAAAGGGTAGCATTTGAATAGAAAGTCATAGGCATATCATTACTGATAAGGAAGGTATCAGACTGTAACAGTATAGGAGGAAATTCTTGAAGGAAAAGCAAGCCAGGCTCATGCCCATTCATCAGCCTGAGTCTGAGACCAGAGTTTTTGAAATTAGAGACTTCACCATCAAGAAACACTGTGGAGAAGATCAAAGCTGGATCTCATTTTGGACTTTGCCTTGAGAGGAGTGTGAAGTTCAGTAGTTTTAGTAACAGAGTGTACTTACCACTGAGGAAGAAAATGAAAGACGAAGTGTCCAGAGCTCTAAGCAAGGTTTTGCTATGCAGTGTTGTACCATGATAGGCAGCGGGATGCAAGCTCAAAGTTTAGTTTTGTGTAAAGTGAGGGCAGCGCATAGCAATCCCACTGAAGTCAGTGATCACACAGTACATACAACAGAGTACACATTCTTCAGTTCTCTCTCTTCATTATAGCATTTCAACTATTTTCTAACATGTAAAGATGTACTGAATGAACTGCTGATTTATTTTTAAGACCCTAAAGCAGAGTCAACAAAGTACAAAATAACTGGATTCAAGCACAGGCACTGATAGCTTAAAAAGATTGGTTTTGTAGTCCACATAGAATGCCACAGCTGCTTGCAAAAAAGATGAGAAAAAAATATTTCTAAGTAGGTTGAGAACATTTGGGGTCAGTAGATATTTATTTCTATTTCTGTGAAAAATAGAAACCTAACAACAAATGCACAGCAACAGCATATCCTTATTTTTTTAACCATCTTTTGTGTATAATTTTTCTTGTGAAGTATGATGTGTCTTTCTCCATAGAATGATTGTGCCATCTAGATAATAGCTAGAAGTCTTTCCTCCTTTTTCTCTCTGTAAGAGCCGAACCACTCTGGAGTCTCACATGTCAAGACAGTAACACCTTTGTGGGGCCTGAGTATGAACTGACTAAGTCTCATTATTTTGCCAAGCTATACACAATATTGCCGAAAAGCATATAATAACTTAGGAAACTATTAACAAGAAGTTTATGGTAGCCATAGACTCCGACGTTTCTAGGTCAGTGTAAGATTTCTGCTGTCAAGTTCCCAAGCCTCTAGATGATGCTGTAAAGAAAGATTCAGTCACTGTACTTGAACACAGAGTGAGAGAGAAAGTGAGAGTACTTTAGCCTATTTCTTTGCTAGCTTGGTTCCTTATCTGTTTTCTGAAAGCTGCTGGAAAGCAACAGAGATTTAGCTGCCAGGTCTAAACTGCAGGGGTGGAATTGGCAGTAGTAAAAGCAAAAAGATTCAGCAAATAAAAGATAATATAGATCGTCTCCTGTTGTGCCTGTTTTCAAATTACTGTGTTTAAATGAACTTGTTCTGCAAGCTGTCTTTAGTCTCTCGCTTGCTGGCCTCCCATGACCTTTCTCTGATTTTCTTTTCCCTTTACAGTTCCATGACATTGCAAACTTTTATCTGCCTTCCTGGTATTTTAAATATGGACAAATTCAATGCACATTTTTATTCCTTTGAGAAGTCTGATTAGCTGGTTAAGCAATGAAATACAGCTCTAGCTAATGCCTTGTGTAATAGATGACTATATGATTTTTGGCTTGTGGATATGAATATTTGTACACTGATATTCTCACTCTGCCTCTTCTTCCTCTGCCTGTGTAATTGTTAGTGGCAACAAAAACCCAAATCTCTTGTATTAGGGGATGGGATGAATGTTAAGATCATGCCTCTCTCCTTCTTCAGTACTTGTATAAGGATTGTGAAGTATTCCTAGTCAGATTCAGCAGGACAAAGGCAAGTTATTTTATTTTTCTTATTTTTGTAAATAAACTTGTCCTAACATAAATGTACCTCATCTAAAATTTGGTGCTGTTCCTTGGGATATTTTTCCTAGACCTCTTTATTGACAAACATTATTAAAAAGAAAAAAAAATCAATAGTAACGTGTGATTGTATAAAAGTGCTGTGGAGTTTTGGTTTCCTTTCTGTTCTTTTTGAACAGGGGGTCTTGAGGAAGTTTTATTTATTTATTTTACATTACTTCATGAGTTGTAGGACAGCCTCTGATGCTTTTTCTGAAGTCTGTGGAAGCTGTTGAAGATTTGACAGGCAGGTATGTTTCAGACTCATCTTCGTCTTCAAACCTGCTTGGCTAAAATAATGAATGAGGAAAAGAGCGCTATTCTTTGTGATCTCACCATGGCATTTCCCTGCTCAACCAGCTTCAGTGGTCAGAGTAGCATTGCCCACAAGAAAGAAAGGTGTGTCCAACACTTCTTGGCTGCCTGCTCTTCCATGACCAAGTAATGCACGGTGGAGCAGGAGCATTTCTTCAGAACAGGAAGCTGTACCAATAAGTGAGAAGGCTTAAATTGAAGCATGGTGATTTTGAAACTCTACTGGATTGCCTAAAGGTAAGACCAACAGAGGGATGTCAGCGTGAGGGCAGTGGTCTTGAGGAACAGTAGTTAGTGAGCTAAATTATCCCAGGCTGATTGTTCCTTTGACATGTGGGATTAGATGGAGGTCAGAAGTCTAGAGCAAGTAATTACTGAAAGGTTGCCTCATGTAGGGCCAAGGACCAAGGGTTAAGAGCCTTGCATGTTAGCCTCTTTGTCACTGTGGCATCAGTGAGGATTGTTAGAGGGTCCCTATACATAAAGCCCCTTTAATTGAGCCTAGAGTCCTAGAGTTGTAGAAGTACCTGAGGAACTTGTAATGTTTAATGTAATCAGACTCATAATGCTACCAGACTTATGACAGCCATGAGCACAGACAGTACCTTGCTTGAGATACTTGGACACCTACAGCAAAATAACAAAAAGAATTTGGATTTACCAAGTCTGATGTCTCAACGCAAATCAGTATTTACTCTCTTTTCCAATTCTGGTTAAACTGCTTGTACCAGGAATTTGAACTGCACCACTTTATGCATGTGTAGTGATGAGTTCAAAGCCAAGTCTCAACACAAGTGTCTGGAACACGGGTTGTTCAGCTGTCCTTCCTTTCTTTTCACTAGTGTAAGATGGACCTAATTAAGCTGCCCTATTCATCTGACTATGAACAACTGTGAGAACTACATCTTGTAAAGCAACTTGAGGGCCATGGGTGAAAGGCACATTGTTAATGTTAATATAATTTTTTTTTTGTTAGAAATGTGTTATTCTAGTAGCAGAGAACTTTTTGCAAAGTTGAAAGAGAAAATTAAACCAAGTATGAAAATGTAGGGATGTGTCCCTCAGGGACACGCATATGTTATTCCTTCCACCTCCTCTTCCTTAGTGCTAGTAGGTCTCACAATGCTTTCAATTCTTTTCTTTTCCTGTCCCAACATGAAATGTGCAAGGAGGTGAAGAGAAGTGTGCTTCTTACAAACTGATACTTATATAAAGCCACTCTTAAAAAATAGAAGCAGTGTGGATTGTGAAATATCCCAGGGAACAGCTATAAAGGAAGGAATCTCAGTCCTCTGAGTCCTTTATTACTGATCTGTGGCATCATTGTTATTCAGAAGATAGAAGAGAAAAATATAAAGTCTAGAAATTGAGTGGGCAATAGTGTTTAGGTGAACTTAATGCTAAGACATTGTTTCTTCTTGATACTTGTTTCCCATCAGCTATTTATTTTGTTTGTGCCCATTTTTTTTCATTCTGCCATGTAATCATGGAATTTTCTTGAGTAATAAGGAATCACTGCAAGTCCTTCAACTCCTTACACAGTTCTTTTTAAATATCTCCTGTCAATAGAGAAAGCAGCTGGTGCCACTTCTGTAATCTGCTAAACAAGGACAGGTATGAAGTTCATCAAGTAGCCACCAAAGAAACTGAAAAATGAAAATTTTCCTGCATGGAGAGGGTCTTTCCAGACTGAAAATGCTGCTGACAAGCTTTTCAGAGGTGGTGTCTCCTGTTTGACTTAAAAACTTCTGAAAGCTCCTATAAGCAATCAACTATTTATAGTTCCTATTCTCTGAAAGACCTCTGTGGCTACAGGTATCCCAAAAGAGAGCAAACAGTATGGGAGTGTGTCACAGAGGTAGACTACCTAACCTTTATTTGCTGTGATATAGCAGAAAAAAATTCTTAAGTGTCATTAAGGGTTCAAAGTAATTATTTTATGCAGACTTGTTGTACCTGGGGACTTGTGAAAAATACGGTTTCAAAGGGCAGAATACCCAAAGAGAAAATATGTATTGTTCAATGTAGCCAAGCAACCCAAAACTCATTTTGTTTTGCACTAATCTTGGAATTTATTTAACAAATCTCTTTCTGCCCCGCCTGAGGAAATGCTGACTTTACACAGAAAGTTGCATCCGCAGCCATTAATGGTTTCTGATTTTCATCTACCCTCTGTAGATGAAAATTCAGCATTTTCTCTATGATAGTGAACTCATTTGCCAGCAACTGATTTCCCTCCCTGTCTGCCCACCTGTGACTGTCCTCCCCAGTGATGGCACAAGCATGTTTCAGGGCAAGTTTTGTTACGGCACTGTATTCAGTGCAGTTTGTGTCTTCGTTAAGGAAATCTCTGCTCACCAAAGGTACCCTGACTCTTTTGTCTCTTGGGAAGTGGGTGTTCTGTTTTATCCAGATATATTCAGCATCCTGGATGTAACTGTAATTCTTCAAACTGCTCAGCTGGTCCTCAGCTGAAAAAACATGCAAATATACAACAGTATTTGTGACAGTTTTGAGTTAAGTAAGAAAACTGTGGAATGTTTTCTATATTTATGTCCCTTTGAAATGTTTCTTTGCTAATTTATGCCACCCACTGGGCAGCGTGGCTCTCTGCCATCTTTCCTGTTGCCCCACATAACTATGTTTGTAAGATTGGATGGTGGAACATAACAATTTAGTGTTTTCAGGTGTTCAAATTTCTCTCGGGGAAATTATATATATTTGGGCTATTTTTCAGTGCTTTACATCATATGCAACACGGAAGTGTTGCTGGAAGGTGGGGTTTTCCGTATTTTGTAGCGTAGGTCCGTATTTTCTGGCCGTTTTTAAAGTGTATTAAAAGGAGTGGCCCTGTGTGGACCTGACACTTTGCATGTGCCTATGAGTAGCTCTGACAAGAGACAGCGTAGCAGAGATGCTAGGATTCATGTCAACAAGATCAATGGGCTGTAATTATTCCTTTGCCCATCCTCAGCGCAGCCACTGAAGAGACATCTTCTGGGCTCAGTCAGCTGCCAAGCAACCTGGCTCTGGTCCACCAAAACACTTAAGCATGTACTTACCTTGAAACAGCTATGTTTAACTATGTCTTCAAAGAGAGAGTGTGCATATTTAAGAGCTTTGTTGATTCAGTACCTAAAGAAGCCCTCTGTGCCCCTATTTCATCTTTTGTCCTTTGTCCTGCCCTCTTAGAGGCAGCAATCAGTTCTCATCCTCTCTGACTGTGTGTATAGCATTTAGTGTTTGGGGATTTTTGTCTGAACTGAATCCTTTAGTTGTGTTCAACAGTTGTGACTAGAGTTCTGTGAGGAGAAAAGAGAGTGATGCTGCCTTTCTTCTTCTTAATAAAGCTCATTATTATTCTTGCCTCTTTCTCTTGCTTTCCTTTACCCTTGTTAAGCATTCCATTTTTTGTTAGGCTTTCATATTTTGGGCTGCAACTCAGAAATTCCCACGTGACATGTTACTATACATATTTTTTTTTAATTTTCAGTTTCAATAAGGAAATGTCTCCAAGTGGAAAATAAATGCATTTTCCCCAAGCCACTGAACTTGACTACTAGGAACATGAGTAACAATGAAGTCAGGAAAGCAAGTATCAGTGGGCCACCTTATGCCAAGCAAGGTAAGAATTTGATCAGTGTATGTGTGCTCCTACAATGTGATAAAATTAGCAAGTGGATAGGGATTTGAAATAAAATTTCTGAGCCAGACACCTCCAAAATCTGGCAGAATTTTAATTTGGATCCAAGCTAAAGACCTTAAATAACGGTGCTTTAATTCTAGGCCACTATTGATTAGCAGTGTTCTCAGCATGTTATATGTATGTAATGAAGTAAAAATGTGAAAATTTAAACAAATATAGAGGTAACAATATCAAATCATCACGCTGTATTATGGAAAGGTCTTGAATATAGAATATTTTTTTTAAATGCAATTCAGAAGGAGCTGGTTCCAAGGTCCTTGTAAGGTCTGGCAAGAGAGTTATGTTGCAGATGCACAGCCAGAGAAGCAAAGACAGAAGCAACACATGATTGCTCCCCAGCTTCCAGGAAGACTGTCTAAGGAAGTTAGAGGCTTGCTGAGTTTCCAGAAGTTTTGTAAGGTTCTTCTCAGTCTCTTAAGTACTTTCAGGTGTCATCTTAGGCGATATGTTTGTGGCTGTGGTTGATCAAGGCAGGCAGCCTGGATCCTTCTCTTGCAATTACTATCCATCATATCTTTTCCTCCTGTGAGTTTCTGATGAACCTGGTATGGTCTAAAAGTGAGATATACTTTTATATCAGCCTTGAAAATCACATGCTCTTTCAGGTCCTGCAAACCTTGCGACAGTGGTTTTGGAAGAGCTGTTTTTGTTGGATTTTCTGTACCTATTGCGTTAATGATTTGAAAGTGAATGGGGAAAACTACCTAGTGTACTCAAGATAAAGGAGATGCCTATTTCCTTTTCAAGTCCTTGAAATAAATTTGTGTTTTTACACTACAGTGCAGTGTTTTACTTGCATCCAATTCTTTACTTGCATCACTGCCTTCTATGTCGCTGCTTAAATTTACAATGTGAGATATTCCTTGTCCTTCTTCTACATTTTTGTAATATTTGTTCTACTGTTAGGCATACACCCTGTATTTTGGGCCCTTTATACATTCTCTTTTTTCATCTCACTTATCCTTGGAATACCTTATTTTTCTCCCAGTTTTCCTAAGGCAACGTGCAAACCTCAAAACGCTAAAATTTCAGCTGAGCTTGGTAACAGGTAATGAAGTCAAAATTATGCAAACTGAGTTTTATGTTGGTTTTCTTGTTACTGTTCAGTTACTTGATTAAGATTTTTGGACTTTCTTATCATCACTTCAATTCTTACTTTTCTTTGAAGACAATAGCTCCTTGGGCAGGGTTTACTTATGATCACAGACTGTACCTGTGTAACCTTGAGTATAATCGAGTAGAGTGGCATCTGTTCACTTGATTTCTAAATATTACAGAATCTCATTTTGCCTGTGTGTGCTCATCCTTGTTCTCCTTCCAAGCTCCAGAGACCTTCCATATTTTCGTGACATTTGGCCTCCTTCTCACATCTTAACGATGCTTCTTGTATCCTCTCTTCTTTCCATGGGAATCCTCCTCTCTTCCCTCGTCTCAGTCACCTTCAGAAGAGCCCTTCAATGTTTTCATTGATTATAGTCAGTCTTCATTTGCATAAGACAGTGGTTATCTAGTTAATGTTCAACAGTTCTGTTCGTCTGAATTATTTCTTTTTTTCCTTATCAGTCATATTTAAATAGTTATTCTTTAGAGAAGGTTGAGAAGCAAACATGTATCTCATTTTTTTAAGGACACTCACTTATTTTAGAGGTTATTGTAAAATGAGGAGCTAAAAGTCGTGTCCTCTTCCTAGAAGGAGTCACTGATTATCCTACCTGTTATTTCATTTCTACTCTTATTGTTCCATCTGTGTAGAGCAAATCAGCCTGTCTCCATGATGGCAGTCCCCTGTTGATTGTTTTGTGCATGTATACTAAGTCTTTACAGACACATTTACAATGCATTTACCAAAATACACTATGGCTACTCACTTAAAATGAGAAAAATCAAAGCAATCTGCAGACAGAAACACATCTTAGAGGCTAGCAATCACACAGAGAACCTGTTGTAGAGAAGCAACGTCCCTTGCTTCTAAGCTAGAGGTGTATGTTGTGTCCAGAAGTGCAAAATATAATTGGGATGTTTGTAATGGTCATACTGAGTAATAATATGTTCATTTTGGTATGCAGTTAATCCTCTGCTGTAAATGGGCATCTTTTTTGTGTGAAAGTGCTAGCTAAAGACAGGTGAGCATCTTTCATTCTTAAAGACCATAAGATGTGCAGCAATAAGAGGTGGCCGTGCTGCCTCTATAATAATGCACAATGGGATAATGAGGCTACTTCACAATGAATAAAACCTTGCTCTCCACTATATTAAAATTAATGGTTTTATATGTGATAAACATATCAAATAACCACACAGAGCTTGATGGATAATTGGCAAATCATGTCACTGTTCAAGAGAAGGTCATCTCTTAAACTCTTGTGTCTCAGCTATTTTAACTCCAGCTCTGCTGTCATGTAAATACTTTGATATTCTCAGTGTTGGCAGCTGAATTTGTCTCATTTAATAGTCTTTCCCTTTACAGTGCATCAATAAGATGCAATCCCATATGTGACTTCTCATACAGTGACTTCTCCATGATGTTCAACTGAAGTAAAGAGAGACTGTAACACACGTAATGCTTCTTTTGTTTGGAACAATTGTACCAGTTCAGTATGAAAATGTTTGGAGTACTTTGGGTTTTATTTTAAATGACTGCAGCAATTATGTGAGTGTTTGCTGAATCATCATATCTTCTCTTTTGTCTTTAACACTATATTCACCTTGGTTATTTAACTCAAATAAAAATAGATGTGGACAAAAATTTCTCTCTTATTAATTGAAGAGATTGCTATAAGCCTTTACGGCCACTGGGGACTAACTTCCCAGATATTACAGAACAAATACTACCAATAGTCTAATGTCTGGATATGTAAATGCCAGATATTTTATTTAAAAAAAAACTGCAGTACAATTTTTTATCAATACTGAGGAGAATGCTAGAGAAACTAGTATTAGAAAATTTCCAAGTGAGTGAGAATTGATTGCAAGCACTAGTTCTACACCATGATAATTAAAAACAGGTCTGTAACTAACAAGGGAAAAGGTGTTATGTTAGTGTAGATGTGTTTTCTTTAAAAGAAAAGAAATGGAATACATGGTGGTAGCCTTGATTCTGGAGGAAATCTTAAATTTAGGTTTTGACCCTTTGATTTAAAAATAAAAGTACTTAAAACTTTGTTCCTAATCCAGGAGGTAAGGCTGAGTGCATAGAAATGTGGACTACCATATGTAGCTTGGGAAGGAGATTCCCTTGATGCAACATCCTCCATGTTTTCAAGTTTGAGGACTGGATTTGAGATGGCTGAATAAAAGTAATATATAAAATAACTTTTCCAATAGTTGGGGGTTTTAATTAACTGAATTAAGTTTAGGAATGGTATAATTAGAAAGAGAGAATAGCAAAGAAAGTAGTTCCACTTTTCCCCACCTGGTACATTTCTCCAGCTTCAGTAGTCCTTATAACACACTTTGACGGACCACTTAGATGGGTAGTGGAGTAATTGCAAAATGAAACAAAATGCGCCAAAGTTTTAGCCACAGATAAAAAGATGTTTTTCATTGATGACTGAAGGCACAGGCAATTCTGTGCAGAAGATTCCTTCCAGTACTAAGTCCTGTATCTAGTGTATATTTGTGTAAAACCAAAAGTAAATTTAAATGAGGGAGGGAACAGGATGGAAGGTAAAGGAATAAAGACACATAACCTGTCGTGCAGCTCTGCAGACATACATTTGAACACTATATTAATCAAGAGAGTGCTGGATGCAAAAGATATAAGTAGACTTTCATGATTATTTCAATCATAAATGCATTTTTTATGTTGTTCCCTCTTATCTAGAACCTCAGATATCGCAAACTGAAAATATCCATCCCCTTCAATGAATGCTTTTTCTCCCTCTCTGCCCAAAGATATTTCCCTTATTCTTTAGTTTAATTTTCTAAGAAATTAAATGTTTCTGAATAAAAGGAGAAAATTATATACTTATATTTTTTCAAATACTCCCTCCTTCCCTTTTCTGTTGAACAGCTCTATTGCTGCGATTGAAAGCTGAAATTCAGAAAGAAGTTCGTCTTGTTCCAGGGAAAAGTTATTCTCATTTATTGGAGTTTTGAAGTCTTAAGGGTGTAGAGCAGACTGTCCTCCTACCATTGGTGAAGGCTCAGTTGTCTATGCTGTAAAACGTCTTTAGTTCCCATGAAAACAGTAGCCTTTAGTGTACACTTTAAGAAGAACAGCCATGGTTACGTATGTAATTAACCGTGGTGTCCTGTGAAATGTAAGAAGGCAAGGAAAACAAATTAAGTCAAACTTTGTTATCTCTTTGCGAATAGTGCTACTTGTACAGACTGGTGATTTCTTAGGAAAAGAAAATGTTCCCAAACCAGACCATGAAAAGCTCTTGAACATATTTAAAAGTATCCAATTCTGAAAGTCTCATTTACCTCTTCATTAAGATTAGGGTCATTAAGGGAGGTAAATACTCACTTTACTCCAGAGTAGAACATTGAATTTCTCCATTTCCTTTATCTGCTGGATGACTCTGAACTATCCAGGATCACTTACAAAATAATTTAGGAAATGGGAGGTTAATTTGGAAACATGTCCTGGGTTCTGTGTTTCCTACCAAGGGGGTGAGCAACAGGCAGAGCACTAGGACTCCTTCATGATGTTTCTGTAAGCTCCAATGTTAAGAATTATCTGGTTTTAATACTTACTGTGTGGGAAAGAAATGCTGTGGTAGCTATCAGGCAGTCACATGCCATTAATTTTTTGCTGAAGATGAGTGCAAACTAAGGCACAAGGAAATGGATTGTCTTGCCTGGCATGTTGTCATATGTTTGTGGCATAACTTTTTGAGAAAAATTTTAGCAATAAAACTATACTTATTTTCACAAAGCTTCATTGTGTGCTCTGACAAGGGCACTTAAATCCCCAATTCTATGATCAGGAAAATAAAATATGAAATCTCATTATCTACCATAATGGAGTGGTGCATGAAAATTACTCGTAGTCTGTTTCTTTTTAAAATATACAGTTTTTACAGTAAATTTTCTACAAGCTGTAGTAACAGATGATTTGTGGGGTAACTGGCATATCCTGTGTAACTTAAAAGCAGTGTACTGTGGAAACAGTATAGCTTTGCTTGCACTGGATTGCATGGGATTTGATATGTCCTGTTGGACTGAAGACAGCTGCCACCTCTCCTGCACCCAAGGCACAGCTTCTTTGCAAATGGGCTAACCTGCTTGTGAACGATGGAAGCTGTCTTTAGGCCTGCAATCACACAGAGCAGAAGGACTGAGAGAGGGAAAAGTAAAAATCCTGTCTTGTAAAAGATGTGAGACGTGGCTCTATGGTCCTGAACTATTCTAGGAAAAGTATGCAAATATAGAAACTCTTGCTAAGGAAATACAGATGTTCTTTGAGGCAAGGCCTGCAAAAGCAATATGATAGTGACTGCTGTCATTAGGTCTGAGCAACAATTTCCTAGCCTCTGTTTTTCAATCACTTGCAACTTTTCTAAAATTTGCACCCTCTTGACTGAAACTTTGTTCTTCAGGTCTGCCTGAATATAAATACTTTGCTTCCTCTATCTGAGCAGAAAACAGTAATTTCTTTGTATGTTGGAGAAAACTGGGAAGAAAAATACATGCTGTAATAAGAAGAGGGTGTTTTAAATGAGAAAAATTGCTGAATTTTGAAAGCTGACAATTCTTACAGAAACTACCCTTTCTGAAAAGAATAGGAGGGAGATTGCTTTTAATTTGGCCAATTTTAGCAGTTAAAAATTGATTTTTGAGAATGTACAATAAATTCCTCTTCTTTCTCCCATTCACTCGCAAAGTGTATTAAGCAACAATGCTGATCTGTAAGTACGTGTGAGTACCACAAGTTTTAAGTTTACCACTAAACTACTCAAGTAGTGGGGCCACAGCTGAAACAGGGGTTCCTTTGTCCTTGGAGAAACTGGAAGAAACTAGTTTTCTTTGGGAACTCATGCACAGCTAATAAGAGGCTGTTACTCTCCATGGAGAAGAATAGGCAGCTGTTCACATCTTCTCTTGTGTGACATCTAAGATCTTTTTATTTCTTAAATACAAAAGTATATGTGATGCCCGAGAGGATATGGTATCCCAATACTTGCACCCAACTGAATCGATAAAGTGTTGTTAGGACTTGATTAAGTTAAATTTCTGTCTTTTGCATCTTCTAAAATTAACCTTTTGTGCTCTTGCTGCATTTTCTCTTTTTGTGCATGTATTGTACAGAATAGACATAGGATTTCAATAAAACTTTTTTTTTAACCTGGAAAAACTATACTTCTATACCTTTGAGTTATATGTTGATCACTGTCTAAATACAGAATAAATTGTTTCTACAGCAGTAGTAACACCAAGAATCCTCTTCAATTTTTTTTTTTTGTTTACCTCAACCATCTGCTGGTTTCCCAAAGAAAGAACTGAAAATCAGTGGAACCATACCCTAATGGTATGCTTATGGAAGACCCAAGTGTTTGCTGCTAGTCTTTAAGTTTTGAAGTACTATTCAGGGGTCCTAGACCCTTGTGTTTATATAGAAAATCTTTTGCCAGCCATCTGATGTTGTGTTGCTTCAAGACCATACAAATATCCTCCTTAAGAATATGAGAGGAGCTTGTAATTGAACAGCCCATGAGGAGTTGCCTTGGACATGGATGTGAATCCAAGCTCATTCCTATTCCAAGCTGTGAACAAGTGGAGAAAAAGGCTTTGGAGAATTTCCTCGCTTCACTTGAGTGCTCCACTTTGTGATCTTCATGACTGATTTCAGCCCATTTATTTTTTCATCATTTGTGTTATTATTTTGGAGACATTTAATTAGAGCTCAATTTGGAACTCTACTTCCAGCATGAGATCAGTTTTCATCCTGTTGTCAAGCCCAAAACCAAATCTGCCTGATTTTTTACTCTTTTTATTTGACAAAAAAAGACTTGCCGCAATGTTCTTCCTTCTAGTCATGGCACCTGATTAACAGCTGTCTGATTTTACCACTTGTGCTACAGTGAAGTAAACTCTTATCAGCCGATAAGAATTTTACCTTTGAACATAATCTTAGCTGGAGTCTGATCAGATTAAACCATTGTTAATCTATTTTACAGCCTTTCTGGACACGTTGCAGAGTCTTTTCCTAGTACAGCATCCATTCTTGTTGGGTATGGTGGGGAGGACAGAGAGAATCATGGTGCTTTGATCATCCATCAGAGAAGTCTAGTCAAATTGGATTACTCTTGAATATGTACTGACCCATGGTATGTACAATAGAAGTTTTTTATTACTTTTTTAAGCAGCATTATGAGACTTCTTGAAGAAATAAAGTTATAATAATACCTTTTTTTTCTGTAAGGACTCTTGAGATTCTCTGGGTTTATTTAAATTAGGAGATAATTTTACCTTCAGGCTTTGCAGTGCTAGTGGCCTATCAGTTAATTATTCCTCAAAACAGTTTTAATAGACCCTTCAAACCACTGTAGAAGAAAATCAGTCTAACTTGAAACTTGTTGTTGTGATATTCCTATTGTATTTTTGTTTCATTGTCTTTGCTGAAATAATCTTTGAGACAATTAATGTCTCAGTATGGCATGCATTTTCCCTCCAACTCAAGAAAGAAGGCATGATTTCTGAGGATAATAACAGAATGTAAAGTATGTAGTTATAAAGATTGTTTTCCTGCTGTCTTGTTCCTATCTCTGAACAGTTTATTCCTGTAGATACTGTTTATGCCTTGCAGAATAGTCTGAGGGGAACATCCTCTGGTATGTATTTGGGATTAAAATTCCTATGATCGTTATCTTAAAATGTGTTCCATTATTTTCAGCTTTTATACCTCTTTAATCTGTTAAATTGTGACTGGTTTTGATTGAGCTGATGGAAAATCAGACTTAAAATATGTTTGGATACAACATGTGGATTTAAATACAGAGTGCCCGGATGGATTTTTCAAAATTCCACTAAATGACTCTTGACAAGTCTTCGTCAGTGACATCCAGAGATTACTTCTGAAAATTGCAGTCATGTAGTCTAAGCACTTCTTTCCACATTGGTCAATTTTGTCCACTTGCCAACATAAGAGCACGAAAGCTCTGTATTTGCAAATGTACCAAGATGTATGAATCAGCTAGGTAGCATACCTCTGAAAAGGTCATGGCTAATAACAAAGAAAATGTACCTTTTGCAGAATAGCTACACAAGGAGTGAAAATGCTCGAATTAAAACACTATTAAAACACTGTTACCCACTTCATAGTTTAGAACTGATGAGGTGCCCGGTCATTTTTTATCAGTGGATTGCCTCCAAAAAGATTATTTTTACAGTCTTTTCAGGGTCAGCACTTTAGGTGAACTTCCATGCCTGGTTCCAAGCTGTGGTGGCCTTAATGAGGTTCAACAAGGCCAAGTGCAAGATATTGCACTTGGCCAAGGCAATCTCAGGTACCTGTATAGACTGGTAGAAGAACTCCTTGAGAGCAGCTCTGTGGAGAAGGACTTGGGGGTCCTGGTGGACAAGAAGCTGGATATGAGCCGGCAGTGTGTGCTTGCAGCCCGGAAGGCCAACTGTGTCCTGGGCTGCATTAAAAAAGGGGTGGCCAGCAGGGAGAGGGAGGTGATGGTGCCCCTCTACTCGGCTCTTGTGAGACCCCATCTGGAGTACTGTGTCCAGGCCTGGGGTCCCCAGCACAAGAAAGACGTGGAGCTCTTGGAGCGGGTGCAGAGGAGGGCCACAAAGATGATCAGAGGGCTGGAGCACCTCTCCTATGAAGAAAGGTTGAGGGAACTGGGCTTGTTTAGCTTGGAGAAGAGAAGGCTCCGGGGAGACCTCATTGCAGCCTTTCAGTACTTGAAGGGAGCGTATAAACAGGAGGGGGAGCGACTATTTACAGGGGTTGATAGTGATAGGACGAGGGGGAATGGTTTTAAACTAAGAGAGGGGAGATTTAGGTTGGATATTAGGCAGAAATTTTTAACTCAAAGGGTGGTGAGGCACTGGAACAGGTTGCCCAGAGAAGTTGTGGATGCCCCATCCTTGAAGGCATTCAAGGCCAGGCTGGATGGGGCCCTGGGCAGCCTATTCTAGTGGTTGGCAACCCTGCTCACAGCAGTGAGGTTGAAACTAGATGATCTTTAAGATCCTTTTCAACCCAGGCCATTCTATGATTCTGTGATCTATTGACAAGTGGATCAAGCATGGAACATTTCACAGCCTGTCACAGAAAACCGTGACCATTTGTCTGTAGTCCACAGAGCTTTCAGGTACAGAAGCCGAGCACAGCGTCCAGGATCCACATCAGAGTGTGCTTTGTGACTCATGGTGTCTTGTGAGGTCTGAGTCTCCATGGTTTTCTAGGGGAGCTAGAAAAGGTGTTAAAAAAGCAAAGGGAGTCTGCAGCCACAGTCACTCTTCTTCCTCGCCTGGCAGTGTACCTGTGATGGTGTGGTTTGGCGTGTCTAGGGCATGTATAACCGTATTCAATGCTTCTTCTTGGTGTTCTGACCCAGTCCTCATAAAAGACAATATGACAAAACCTGATGCTTTATCGTGGTGCCTCTCGGGATAATATCTGCATCTTTGCTCTGTTCTGAGCTTTCCCTACCCACGGCTGACTTTGCACCACATTAGTCTATAGTTAGAAATGCCATGCTTGAAGTGAGTTATGTAACTGATGGCAGCATCACCTTCCCTGGAGGATATTAAAACATCTTGCAGCACTTGTAGGGAAGACTAACTCTGCTGCTCACATAAAAGCTGCTGTTTAAAAAAAAAATGTTTGTCAATATGGAGAGCTGGGCACACTCTGCCACCAGCCTGGGCAAGCCACATTTTCAGCAGCAGGGTGTGATGTGAGGTCAGGGGCAGTGGAGAGGGGGACTGTTTGTGAGCTGTCTCCCATGTGTGTGTGCATATATATGTGCATCTGGCTAAATTAACAGATGAAAGTTGTCTCATTCCACATTTGAGTTCAAATGTATGGTCTTCATTTGCATTGTCACTTCAGCCCCAACCTGTGTGGATGGTGAAAGGCTGAGCAGAAGTCTTCGCCACAACTTGTAATTGCTTCATAGCTGCACCATTGGCATCATCTAGTGCTTTTTTTTCAGAGTACCTTTAATATTTTTGTATTATGGAGTGAAATCTCAACATGGTTTTCATCTCGGTCTCCAGTCTTTGATTCTGTATCCTTTTGTCAGCATTAAAACCCTGGAACACTGTGCCGGGTTTGGTTTTGAAGTGTTTTGTGTTTTTGTATGAACAGCTGAGCCTGCCTTTTTACTGTGTAACTGCCAACATCACGTTCCTAGGGGAGGCTGACAAAACATCAAGCGATAGCACAGTGTTTATTTTAGGTGATATTATTGTGAAAGTATACTGTTAGTCACTTACTCCACTAAAATGTTGGTGAGGGAGGTATTAGAAAATATATGAAGTTGGAAGTTTGCTCTGAGTTTTTGTGAGGATCCTGGAAAGGAGAGCAGAGATTCTCTGTCCAGCACAGAGCTCATGTGCTGCCTAAGAGCTGGGCATGGGTAGAAGTCCTGCCTGTTCATAACCCGCCTTGTCTCTTTCCTTCTTGACTAAAGTAGTTAACATGAGAAAATAAGCCAAAACAAACTAAAACATGACCACAGCCACAGAAATTCCTCTCTGTACAAAGTCTTGTGGTAAGTTTGAAAAGATATAGCCCATTTTAGCAAAGGAAAGGTGTCTGGAGAGAACGTATGTTTTGATGCAAATTTCTGCAGGAAGTTCTGGATGGGATTTGCATTAATTTTTAAATGTAAATATCTGTAATGGGTACGTAGGGTGGTTTTGTTATATTTACAAAGTATTTCTTCTTTGGAACAAAATTACTTTGACGCAGAATTGTGTTTCTCCAATTATGACAAAGCAGGACCCTTCTTTCCAAGGGCTCTTGACCCAACCAGATTAGCAAATTAGTGTTGTAGCATTTTCAAAGTGACCTTTTCCTGTGAAATGAACCCCTTCTGATGAATCATCGGTGCCCACATTTGACAGATGCCAGTAACTGGCAAGAATGTCACCACTCCAATGATGGAAAGCTGATCACCTTGTGCATGCACTCACCAACCTGTAAAAGAAACAGCCTTCTGTTTGAGGGATGTAATTTATTCTATCTTCCTAGGAGTTGCAGTGATGTTCCTTAAAAATAAAAGGGGGGGAGAGCAAAGAAGCCTAAGTCTGTAAATACTTTTTTAAAAACTCTTTCACCAATGAGACAAAAAAAAAATATGTATTGAGATGAGGGTATGGATTTTACATGTGATGAATGTACCATTAAGTGGAGCTGGGTGGTTGAAAAGGATGGTGCTGCCTCTCGAGCCTTCTGAGACACTGGTTGCCTGATCTGCCACTGCAGTAGCCCTACATCCTGCTGCCCTCTGTGGCCCTCTCTTACGGGTGCCAGTTCCTTTCTCTCCCTCTTCCCCCCCACCCATCCCCTCCTCCTTTTCAGCTCTTGCTTCTGTCAGTAAGAGAACGAATCTAAAAAAGAACATAGGAAACAATGTGAACAACCTCTGTGAGAGTCACTTAAACAAATGGATTTGTAAAACTCAACTGTTCTAAGCCTGTCCAAGCCAGGACTACAATTTGAATTAAACATAAGGTGACTCCTTTCACTGAATCAATAAGTGCAAATAACATAGCTTGCAACCATGTTTTATTTCCCAGACAAAAATGGTTCTTAACAGCTTTCTGAAGGGTATGCTTCAGCCACCTGCTGCTAAAGTTGTTTGCTTTTTCCTAGAAAATTTGTTCTTCTACAACATTAAAACAGACAAGTATGCAGTCAGCATGCTTGTGCATACTTGGGGCTAGATGTTTCAGGGGTGTTTGAGAGTCATATTTTTAATGAACGTTATAACTTTCTGCAAACTTCCTTTTAGAAAGTATAAATGACAGGGACAGAGGGTGGAGAGAAGAAACAATGGGAATTTTTCTCCCATCCTTACTCAACTTTACCTGGCTTTTGGAGACAAAGGCAATCCTCCCTGTTATTGAGAAATGTCAGTTTGCTGCTTTGCCACAAAACTTTGCTTTGCTTTTCTAATACTAGTTTTCACTGCAAGATCCTATTGTCTTGCTAGCCTTCTCTTGGTACGTGTGCTCTGGTATTTGGGTTGCTGCAGGGACCTTAAAGCATGTATTTTGCAGTACTTGTTTCCATTTTGCAAACACACCGAAGCGCACTATAATACTAGTTGATTTTTGCAGCTGGCATATGAATGTGTTGTAGTCCCAACAGGAGAATGATGGAAATGCAGAGACTGAGAACAGCTGTTTACAGTGAAATCCTGTTTCCCATTTGGCTTGTTTTGAGCACAGAGGAGTTCCCTAGAAAAAATAGATAACCTCTGCTCTTGTTTTTCTTTAGACTATTCTCCTTCCTAAAGATATAAATGCTGGACAAAGGTTCCACGTTTGCTATTTCCACAACGTTCCTCCAGCAAAGCTAGCTATGATGAAAATTTCCTCCTCTAGGAGCTTTTCTCTTTTCTGCTACTGCTTTTATCCTCTCCAGGTCACCAAGTAGTGTGTTACTTCATGCCCTCCCCTCGGTGTCCTACATCAGCAAAATTGTTAGGTACCAACAGTAAGAAGTAATAATCTCCAGTATTAGAGGTCATTAGAATTTTATGGGATTTACTTTCTGTTCCAATACTCCCATATATTACAGATCACTACCATTTTTCAGTCCACTTCTCTGCATGCTTAATCAATAATTAAATAACTAGCAGGTAAATGAAGGAGGAGTGGAATTTCAAATCCTTTATTTTGAAGTTCTCTTTCTCAGTTTAACATGCAGGATGATAAAGGGAAAACCTTAATTCACATGAATCAGCATACTCTTTGGGTGCTAATTTACATCATATGAGGATCTTGGGTGCCATATAGTTTCTAAGTTTTTGTCTTAGAGACAGCTCTGCAGCTATGCGTTAAAGCTGTTGTGTGGACAGCAGGCGAACTGCATGTATTACCATGTTGTTGTTGTTAAATCTGAACAATTTTTTCGTAGAAGCGCTTAAGGGGAAAGAAAACAGCCAAAACCTAGTCCAAATTGAGTCTTTATGACACAACAAAAATAAAAAGTAAAAGCCAGACAAACTGAACATGTTTTTTATCGTTATTAAAAAGAATATGGATCTGGACTGACAGCTTGTAAAATAAGATACAACTTGATCTGATTTCAAAAGGCCAAAATGCTTTACTATCCTCAAAACAACCCATGGAAATAATGTTTTGTTGAAATGATTCAATACTCAGGGGCTTGATTTGTCCTCTTAGTAAAAAGAGATTATGCCTCAGAAGAAAGTTTTGTATTTTCATCTGGTTACCCTTTGAAAGAAAACAAGCTATATCTCAGCAGCTGTGCAGAGACACATGCTCAGCTGTTCTATCCATATCTTGCCCTTCATCCTCTCCTCTGCTTGCTTCTTTTTTAACCGGATAGCCCAGTTACCCCAGCCTTCCCCCCATACCCCTATCTGCTCTTCTGTCCCCATCTCTCTTTCTCTACAACCTTTGATGTGATTAGATGAGGACTGACTTGGGTATTTTGGAAGGGGTGCAACTGTTTTCTTTTTAAACAACAGCCTTTTCACAAACATCTCTTCTACCCTAGCTACTAGTGATTTAATCAACGATAAGGGCAGTAAAACTCCTTTTTATTTACACTGGACTGGCACTTTCTTGAGTATAATGAGACAGACTTTGGCAGGTGCAACTTTATAGGTAATTTGTAAAAGCCCAATAGACATTTATTACTCCCCTACCATTAATTATACATGTTTATAAAATATGTGTTAACAGAGATGGACACATGTATACATGTGATTGTAAAAGTAAATGAACAAAACCTAAACCAAAACCGACAGAATGATTCAATAGGGAAAGAATAAGCAAAGGAAAGAGGGCTGATTATTTATACATAAAAAAACCACATCAATATGATATTTGGTTTGCCCTGGCAGTGGAGTGAGCCAGGAGCTGCTATTACTTCTCAGCAAATTATACCAGGCATCTCTGCTGGTTCCCAAGCCTATAACTCTGTATACAGAGATTAGACAGGAGGTACTTAAGTAATAGCTACCACCAAGTGAGTGAATAACCGGAGAGTATAACCAACTGCTTAATTTTTGACAGAAAAGTAACATGTCCTTAAACAGCATGTCTGTCATTCCACAGATGTAAACACTATATTGCATAAATACTATACTTTCGCTGCCTAAATGATGTTTTGCAAGGATTCTTTAGCAGCCTCTAAACCAAACTGTTTCTAAAACGTGGCAGTGGAAAAACTGCATCCATTAACTTTATCGGAAAAATAAAATGAACACTGTTGTTAGTTATGGAAGTGAAAAACAGCTGACAGCCATTTCTTTCCTCTTGGTGGTTTTAGTGAGCTATTCACTGCGTTAGAGGGGAGTATGCAACCACAAAACAGCTGGAAATTAAAAATAACTCCATAAATAGGTAATATAAAATTACCAATGTTTAACTAAATGAACATGGATGCATTTAGCTACAGCTAACATGTAACATTGATTCACTGAGAGAACACCTGAGGGCAAAATTAACAATCCTATGTGTAAAATGTAGATGCTCACTCAACAGCGACCCATTTCATTACCTTGGTGCTTGTTCCCTCAAGAAATATCAATGTCTTTTACGCAGGTCCAGGTTTAATAGATGTCACAAACTTAATTGAAAACTGTTGGGTGAAAGTTACAGTTTCAACGTGATGTTGGTCCAGTCTTTATGCACATATGTAAACTAACTCATAGAAACGACAGTATTTAAATCTGTGATTCATTCTTTTTGTCCTTCTCCTTCTCTAAGAATTTTTTATTTGATTTCAACAGAAGCAGGCTCAGGCCCAGATTTGCTGCATTTCTGACTGCTTTGCTTGGGGATTTTGCAATTCTATTTCAACACAATTCTTAAATTTCACCCCAAGGCTTCAGCTGACATTCTTCCTATGCACACAAACGTACCACTCTTAGGTGGGGATAGAAGGGAGAGGAAGAACAGAAGGGCTGTAAACTTGAAAAGGCAAGAGAAAGCAAACTTTAGATAGAACTGTAGAAAGTGAGAACAAGGTCAAAACCAATGCCTAATATATGAACACCCAGAACTGAAATTCATATGTGGAGCCAAATGGTTCATCTGTGTTTGATGAGGTGGAGAGAGAGAAGGAGAGGGAAGCACTATGCTGTGAATCACATTATATGATTTTACATTTATAAATATATCAAAGATATAAAATACTAAGTAAGAAATTCTTATCCTTTAAAGAAAGTTTGAAGCTGAACTTGAACACAACATTTGGTAGATAATCATAATCTTTCTTAGAATGTAGGACATGTTAACCAAAAGTCAATTTTTCTCTGACTTTCAATATTTTACTGGCTTTGAAGCTATGAAAGATAGGTGGTGGAGATAAGAGAGATTAAAATCTCTTACTTTTATATCTAAATTAGAGTTAGAATTGTTTGATATTTTTTGTGTAAAACTTTTACTTCATTATTGGTTCAAAAATTCCGTGGATACAAAAGCAATCCTTCTAAAATGGAGTACACAGCCCAATGTGACACACATTTGGGTCTGATTTTAAAATTGGTTCTGCTTTGCAACCGCATTTTAAACAACAAAACAAATGTTGGGTGTCTAGAGCTGCTTTGTTTTGGAGACAGCAGTACAGATTTAACTTGCCTCATGGTGGGGACAATAGTGTGTGTGAAAGGTGGTCCCTCTTTGGGCTTCTGGTGGCAAATGTCAAGCTAATGGGCTGCCTGATATTTAACAACAACAGGTAACCTGCTTTCTTGCTGTGCAATTGTGTGAATTCAGTGAGATGAGTGTCCTGTGTTTTTGCTCAAAATTGTGTTCAGAGCTTGTTGTTCAAAGGAAGAGTTAAGACAAAACTAGGACAACAGAGACAGCTGTTCACTGCAACATCTGTGGGCTACATGACCAAAGGACACTTTCTGGTAGATACAAGACAGAAAACTACATCTTCAATATGAGGAAGAGATTTTGTTTTTAAACTCCTGCATGATGAAGGATTTCTAACAAAAAAGTTCAAAGCAATTGGAAATCAGGAAGACTGCTGCAAAGACTGTTTCGTTCCAAACCCCCTTCCATCACCAGTACCACGAGCAGAAGGAGAAAGGGTACAATGCAGAAGGAGCCCAATTGTGAACTGATCTTGTCTGGAAAAGGTAAAGGACTTGTCGGGAGCCCTCCCTTTGTGTTTTTTCTTTTGAATGTTGTTTCAGGAAGTTTGGGTTTGCCCCAGAAACAAATTAGAGATGTGAACTGTTTCCTTCATGCCATCCATGAGGATACATATCTGTGGTTCAGTGCAGGCAATTGTTAGTTGTGTCTACTCTGACTTAAAGTTAAATAGCTTCCAGACCTGCACTGGCCCGCACTCTGCCTGTTTGGAGTGCAGACAGCACTCATGTGGCTCCTTGTGCTCCCCTCAGTGGACATACCCTCCGTTCTGAATGATACTTCAGATGTCAAAAACATAAAACAAATTGCCACTCATCAGAACATGTAGGAATAGCGGGTAGGCACCATCCCAAAAGCATGTAAATCATGGAGAGGCACTTAATGCCATATGGCAAAACTCCAGTTGTGTGGGATCCTCTCACATAAGGGAACAAGACAAGATTTCAGACAACTTGTGCCCACTCTTCAGTTTTCCTTGGTTTCCTGCACGTGTCCTTTTTCTTCTCCTCAGCCCCCTCCTGAAGAGAACGAAAGTCCCAGTGCTGTTTCACTGTTGTCTCTTGGCCCTTCTTGTCTTGGTTGTATAGACGAGCCAGTCAAAGAGCAAAAGTGCCACCACGTGGTTTCAGTGACTGACAGAGGCACTTCAGTGATGAACCCCAAACGCTCAGGTACATTAGCTGATAAAAACCTGCCTGGCTGAAATGCGTTCACACCAATCATCTGTAGGGCAATATTTGAATGGCAGATCCGTTCATACATAGCACATCATCTTCCTGCAGGCTATCCACAGGCAGGAGAAGGGGCTAAATTCAAAGAATGGCCTGCAGTAAATAGTTTGCTCTTCTGTAGAAGCTTTCCTTCTCCATCCATTTTTCTCCTGGCTTCTGCTCAACTCTTCTGAGCAGGCTGTTTTCGCTGAGGACTTTGTCAGTTGCCACAGGCTGCTGTTGAGGAATAAAGTTCAATCACAGCAGCCTGTGTAATGTAGAAAGGGAAAGGATTAATTAAAAAAAGAGGCAGCCTAATACTTACAGCCCTATGAACAGACCCTGGGCAGCACAGAGCTGATTCTTCTGGTTCATTTCTCCTTCATACTTGGGCATTTTTGCTGAGTCAAATAGATGAAACTATGCCTAGAGCAATGCTCTTTAACTCCCTTTTTTTTTTTCTGATGTGCTGAACACCTGTCTCCTATCTCTTCCATTGTATTTAAAGAGTACAAGTCTCATAACAGCATTTCTGTTTCTTTTTGTGAAGAAATTGATTCAAATCTCTTTATGTTTAACAACTCTTTAGTGGGAGATGGTAATTGGCTAAATAGAGGTGTCCTTAGGGTATTTAGTGGCTTTAAAGTTGTACATTTCAATCTGGTTCTGCTGGCTTTTTGAATAACATCTTTCAGGCATTAAACCAGCAGGACATGCTCTTACCTAATATAGTGATTCTCATCATCCAGATAACAAGAAAGTGGCCAGCTGGTTTTATTCCAAAGGGAAATGCAAGAAACAGAGTCATGGACAACTTAGGAATAACTTGTTCATCAGGAAATTCTCTCCTAGCATTTTAGTGGTTATGTCCTGTGTTACACATGTTTGTGTCTCTTGATTAGAGATGCTAATACAATTGCAGAAGGATCTCATTATCCACAGAATCACGTACAGCTTAAAAAAAACTCTCAACGAGGTCTTTGCCTCAATGATTTTTTTTGCAGCAATGAGTTATCCACCTAGGAGATCAAACTGCTGCCTTGTTTCTCGTTTCACTGTCAGGTTCTTTTGTCTAAGAAAAGGTTTATCTAATTTAATTTCTGTAAGCCATTAGTCATCACATATTTGTTACCTTTGTTCTTTTTAAATATGCCCTCTCTGCTCCTGTCCTACAAAAGTTATTTCAAGCCTTTGGTGCCCATGTCCCCACTTCTGAAGTAATTTTTCGCAAGAATTTGCTTGACATAGTGGGTCACCACTGTGCACTGAGCAGTCAGGTTTCTGTTTATCATTCATTTCTTGTGATGTCTGGATCATCTTCCAGAATCACCACCATTCGTTTAGAAGTCAGAAACACACAAAAGTAGGTCAAATGCTTTGTCACAATTTGTGTTACCTTGCATTTTATGTGTTGTGCTCTCGGTTCACCCAGCTTTATTGCATCCCACTGGAGTGCCATACAGTCTCCCTAGTCTTAATTATCCTGTATAACTTTGTGGCATCTGCAGGTTCTTGCCACCTTGCAACTCATTTTTAGATCTCTCATGGATAATATGAACAAACCAACCTCACTGCAGGGCTTTGGGGCAGCCACTGACAACTTTGACGCATTTTAACCTGACCATAATTTGTTCTCTTTAATTTCTGTCTCGCAGACAGTTTCTATCCAGTGATGGGGCTTTAGCTCTGGTTTTGTGTTTCCCACTGCATCTGTGAGCAGTAGAGAGGTATTAATTCTTTTAATGATTCCCTGTCTAGCAGCTAATTTTCTCTTGTCCTATTACCTGTGGATACCAGGTCACCCACTGTTGTTCCTGACTCCTGCAAGGTGGTAGGCTTGGTGTCTTTCCCAAGGCAAAATTTCCTCTTTCCTCCCCCTAAATTCTTAAATCTCTCTAGAAAGATCATGAGCTAGAGAGTTGTATAAAACAATAACAAGAAGCTGCCCTTCTGAGTAAGGGAGGAAGGCTTCCCTCCAGTGTCCCAAAATCCTGTGAACAAAGCGGTGTTATCTGAGGCAGTCTCATCACTTAAGGGAGCGCAGTAGCATTGCAGTAATATCACTGCCCAAATAGAGATGTCTCATAGATCTAAAGTCTTTCTAAATAAGGGCCATTCATAATTCATTGCTGGCTGGTCTAACAATAGTGGTCATTATGATGAAGCAGTTTGGGGAAAACCAGAATCATAGGAAGCTGTAGCGACTTGATAAATATTAACAAGTTAGTATCACACAGGACATAAATCATCCTACACACTTCTATCAGCTCTAAAACACTGCCTGTGCCTGCCCTTGGATTTAATGGCATGGGTAGCTGTGCAGGTCTTAAAGTTTATTTCTAATTCAGGCTGGCAAGGGTGATGGAAAGCACTCACCAGAGGGCAGAGTCTGGTTCTTGAACTGTGGTTATTACTTAGCATATACTTAATTAATACTTGGCCTTCCTTGAATGATAATGAGGTTTTAACACAAGCATCCACTGCTCAGGAGTTGTTTGGATCAGCGTTGTGCTATCTTACAGCCAGAGGATTTTTCTTCTTTGTAGAAGCAGGTTTTGACCAGTTTTGCTTTTGCACTGGCTCTAGCAGAGAACTGAGGCTGCAAACAGTGCAGAAAACAAGATCTACAAGACCTGTAACAACAAATATTTCTTCCTTTCCTTCACCCTTCTCCAATGGAATTAAAAAATTTTTAAAAAGGTGACATTCATTTCTACCGATGTAAGTATTTGCAAATCCGTGTATTTGTGAAACTTTAATTTTAGGCCTAAGTTGACCTGACATCTCTTTTCAAGGAGCTTGCCCAAGGCCTTGCAGTGGCTCTGTGTCAGCCAGGATTAGACCTCAGGAATTGTTGCCTTTCAGTCCACTAGACCAAGCTGCCTCTCACACTGCCATCCGAGCTCTCCAGGCCAGATCAGTGTGATCAGTTTCTACGTGGCGTTGATCTTTGAAAACACACATATACTAACTGCCCGAGAAACCAAAATAATACTTTTCTGTACCAGTAGTGGGCATAACCTTTTTTTTTTTTTTTTTCATAGTGGAATTAAATCACACCTGTGCCATACACTTTACACAAAAACCCCTGAGGCACTTCAAGCTCCAGAGTTGCTGGTCCACTGCCTGTACTCATCACATTTGGCCAGGATTTCCCTTTGCCATTTGTCTAGCTCCAGAAGCGATGTGGGTGGCATTCACAGTAGCAAGTAATAATTCAGGATGAAAGACTGTGAACTCAGAGCTTCAACATTGTTTCTTCATTATCATTTCAGGCATCCCCAGACCACGAAACTTACTATCCAGAGATGATATTCTGTCCTTTCTGCTTGTCTCAAGTGCTGTGCAGACCAGATGGTGCCTGTGTTCCTGGCTATATCATGCTCTTTAGCGAGCAGTGGAAATCTCTTTCCAGCCAGGGTCTGACTCCAGAAGCCAGGCTCCTTCAGTTTTCTTCCCCACTTAGTCTGATTTCTCCTATGCTCCAGGACAGGACACATTACATGTAGCCTGCCAGCCTGTTCCTGGACTCATTGACTGACCACCTGACATGCGGGGTGCAGGCTGCGAAAGAGGGGTTTCAGGGCTTTGCTGTGGCTGGCAGCACACCACCCCCCAAAGCTTTGCACTGGCAGGAATACTGATGTCACCCTACCTTGTGCTGTGTTGGAGCTGTGCATCTGTCCTGATCCAAGCACAGGCTTCCCTGCTCTGACATCCAAGGGATGAGGTTTGGGGGTCTTCCCATGCAGAGAGATTTGGGATGGTGATGGCATGGCAAACAGAAAGATCAGATTTTTTTCACAATAGTTTTTTGGGGAAGAAAAAGTATTTGGAGCATGAGAAGAGGAGACTTCTCTTCAGCACAGAGGTTTTGAAACCACTAGCTGAAGGTCCGACACTAACGCAATTATCAAAGCAAGGTAGATTATGTAGATTTCTCTGGATCTGCTGGGAAGCTGCTGCTTATTGCAGTTTTTCAAGGACCTTTAAAACCCACACTGTACAGAGCCAGACTAAGTATAAGACCGTCACAGCTCCTTTTGTGATGTTACAGGAAGTTTGCCAGCCTTCAGATTTTCATGATATACACACAGTAGCTGTGGGAGAACTTCTTACCATCTGTAGGTAACAACAGTAATGTCTTGCACTGTTACAGTGCCTTTCATCTGTGGATATCAAGAGGCTTTCTAAACATTAACTAGTTAAGTGACACCACTCCGGTGAGATATGCACTTCTAACTTGGGTGGTTCAGTTAGCTTTTATTAATCTAAGAGCCCTGAAAAGGCTGTCAGCCTCCTTGAGCTTACATGGCAAAGATAATGATAAACAAGAAGATGTGGTGGGTTTAGAGCCTGTGGACCAGGACGCTTTAGGTAGGGAGGAATACTTTAGCTAGTGCCATTTTTATACATTTTGACTGTGTTCTGAAAAATCCTTTGTTGGCCTAAAATCTGAGTAGCCATGTAAAAGGAGATAAACATGCATCTAGGAATAGCTGAAACAAATGTTTTTTGTAGGGGAGGGAGTATAAAAAGCCATGATGTTAAGTCAAGGTGAAACAGAACCTAACCAGACTAGTCCCACAGCAAACACAAAATATTTTATGGCCTGTGGTGGTGTTCCAGCATACCCCTGAAAGCTGAGACTACTTTTGGAGTTTTTATCATCCTGCTAATGGATTTACTTTTTACTAAAGGGGGGGGACATCCTTTCTGGCAAAAAACATTCCATTCTTAGATGGGTTGATTATTTTTCTGTCTTAGAAACCTCGTGAAATCCCTTTGTCCACTTGAAAGGGAATTACCATTTTCCCACTGGGGATATGAGTCTGGGTGCTGCTTGTACTCAGGTGGCCAAGTCCTATCCATCCTCCCTCATGGACGATGTCATGAGCCCTCTCATTACAATTCAGCTTTTGCACAGACCAGCCTTTCCAGGAGAAGGAAAGTAAGTCACCACCTAAGAGACACTGGACGTCTGGCAGAACCCAGCCCAGGTAACTCTGAAATATCCAGGTTCCAGTATAAGTTGGGTACTGACCTGTTGGAGTGTAGTGTAGGGGAGAGAGACCTGGGGGTCCTGGTGGACAGCAGGATGACCATGAGCCAGCACTGTGCCCTCGTGGCCAAGAAGGCCAATGGCATCCT